>OX418227.1:34859948-34945941 GCA_948455865.1 Conomelus anceps | reverse complement strand
TTTATTCACATCCTAAAACTAAAACACTACACAGAGCACGGAGCGATGCGCTCGCTTCAAAAGAATATTCAGAACTGCCCAATTCTTACAGACTAATACAATAAAGTAGAAAATACATAGTCAGCAATAATGTTGATACAATGGGAGCAGAATATGACAGTATACCTGTGTAACTTCTCCCCCCCTAAGATTGAAGCTGTCCTCAGCGATCAAACAGAATTTTGGGCTTGGAGACAGGGCCCAATAACAAATGTTGGGGTTTGTGTAGCCGAAGCTGCATTCGCGTTGCTTCTACAATTTTTTTAAAATAAAATGAAATTTCTAATAAAATGATACATGTGAACTAAAATAAAAGCACTAAACACTATAACAAAAAATATAATAAAACACCAAATGTAATAAATATCATTATTTCCGATACTAAGTTCTTCTATTACCTGTAAAGGTTCAATATTTATGTTTGCTTCATGAATTGTATCAAATGTAAAATTTGTTTTAAACTTTTTATTTGGGATTGCTGATGGGATAGATACATCACTTTCCCAATATTCGTGCATTTTAGAATAATTAAGCAACTGTTCAGAAATATTAAGAGATAAAATCTGAGTTGACTTTGGATGTAAAGTAAAGTTCTTTTTGTCTGATGTTATAGTAGCTTTGTCAATTTTATAAAGTAAATACTGATTTATAATAGGGATAAATTTTACGAAAGAAGCAGAATCATTAATCAATAATTGTTTACAATGCACTAATTCTTTATCACTTAACACTTCACTTATACACTGATTTTTTATCACTGTTGCATTATTGCAGTAATAATTATCACTTAGAAATTCACAATTGCCGGTGAATATTTCGTTGTATCTCAGGATAAGGGAAGGATATTCATGAATAGTGGTAACCTCATTATTATGGTACACAGGATAGGATAATAAGAATAATGTTTCGTAAGTTGGTGATCGTAAAGGAAATTCGATAAAGTAGGAAATGTATTCGTTATAGATAGAACAATGAACCTTAGCCAATTGCCATAATACCTGTGGTTCGTCTGAAATTAATTTTACCTTAGAATCATCAATAATATTTGCTATTTCCTTACGAGATAAAATACTAGAATGTAATATATTTAATCTACAAAATTCTAGACTAGTATCTAAATCACTTATTTTATTAAATAGTAACATTAACGAACTGAACAATAAAGAAAATTGCTGGTTCAGCTCTATACTTGTTGTTTCATTCGAGAGAGATTTAAAATAATTAATAATTTTCAAATTATTAGAATGAATTGTTTTGACATCCGAGTTGAATTCATCAATCAGCCTTTTGTTCACTGAGAACTGTTTCTCAATATTGTGTTGTAAGCTATATTCGTTTGATTGTACTTTGAATAGGATTTTGTCATAACGTTCTTTGTCGTTTGCATCCATATTTCCAGTGACCCAAGAAATAGCGGAACCAAGCCCGTTAAATAGGCCACGCTTAATTCTATTTCTGCTGAGGCTGACATGATCTAGCTTTGCTTCAGTGTATTTTAAATGCATTAGTATAACGTCCAGACGACCTTGATCCATATTGTGTTTATCTAGCATAGCTATTGTTCTCTTGATAGTATTTAATTCTAATTGTAACATGTGTACATTGATATTATGCATATAAGTGTACGTTTCATTTACAATAAAAGAATCCTGAATTCTTATTGGTACTATCCCAGAAGTTTTGCTGAGATCTAACATTTTATAAGGCGCTGCTGGGGCCAGCGATAGGAGAATTAGGAGAAGTATCATCACGTCCTGAAACAGATAATTTCCTAGGTTTCACAAGTTTTTTGGGGCGTTTCACTCTATTAGGGTGTATTTTAAATGGGCGTTTTTGTATCGCTCTAGGATTAGTAGCTAGTTGTTCATCTTTATTAAAATTAACTTTGAAAAATTTAGGTTTGGTTTTCTTGTTGAATGTTGTTTTTAAATAAGGCTCTTTATCAATCTCTATGTCTTTTTCACGTGTAGTATTAAGTCCTTCAGTACGTTTTTGTTTTTCTGTCTCAATTTTATTTTTGATCATTTTGTGTATCAGGTTTACACGTTCCAAGTATTTATGCGATTGTTCTTCTGTTATTAATTTTTCGGTAATTCCATTAACAAAAGGATTTTCTGTTATACCATAGGTGATTTCCATAGGGGTCATTTTTAAATTAGAATTTAGTGTGTTATTAAACGCTATTACTGCTAATTTCATATTTGTTTCGGTTGTATTTTTTTTATTTGCAAGTTGGATAGCATTGAGAATTTCAATAAGAGTTGAATGGGCTCTTTCTATTAATCCTTGTGAGTCTGGGTGACCAGGAGTAACATAATATGGTTCAATATTATACAATCTAAGGAAGTCGCGTAAGCCGGCGTTATCGAATTCACGGCCGTTATCCATTTGTATTGTTTTAGGTATCGGAAAAGCCGAAAAATAGTCATTTAAACATTCCTGTATTTCTAATTGATTCAAGCTTTTGAGTGAATTAACTGTTAGTCTCTTAGAAAAGCAATCAATAATCGTCAGAAATTTTATTTTATCAAATTGAAAACAATCTATTTGGAGCTTTTCAAATGGTTTTTCGGGAGTGGGAGTGATTTTGTATGCAGCTTTAACGGGGCGTCTATCATACTTAACTTTTAGGCAAATAGCACACTTATTAATATAATCAGTTATGTCTCTGAGCATAGATGGCCAATAATATTTTCTTCTTATCTGATTGTAGGTTTCGTTTATTCCGCGATGATAAGTTTTACCTTCATGATAATTTGAAATTGTTTCTTTTTGTTCTTCGCCGATTGTTATATCTAAATTGATTTTTCTATACCTTCTAAGTTTTATTGAATCGAAAGTTTCTATCATTATATTTTTAAAGTTCTCGAAAATCTGTTCATACTCATTATGTAAAACACCATCTTTTGAGCAGAAAACTCCGTAAACTGTATTAGGTTTCAAGTATTCTATACATACATTTTTCATGTTATCATAATCAGAAGCATTCTTAAAATAAATAGTTAATCTTCGTTTACCAAAAATTTTTTGAAAGTGAGGGGATTGATCACCTCGTTCGAGTATAAGTTGGTTATGCTCAATATTAATTATTTTATCTTCATCAGCTAAAACTACTTGTTCGTTGGAGCTCTCTTGTGAGTGCATTGTCACTAAACTTTGATTGTCAATTATTTCAGCTTCTTGTTCGTTATTATTATTATTATCATCATTATTTACATTCTCATTACTAATATTATTATTATTTGTTTCTCTACTCTGATCTATCCGATCAATTATGTCGTCTATGTCACTGCTATGTATTGAGGGAGGAGCATCGTTATTATTGAATCGGATTAAATCCTCAACGTTGACGTCTTCAAAACCAAGAAAGTCATCATCTGTAGTTTCCATCATGTGCACTTGAAAAGGGCGTGACAAAGCGTCAGCTACCTTATTAGATTTACCTTCAACATATTTTATATCGAAATCAAATTCCTCAAGCAATAATTTCCATCTGATTAGTTTTGAATTGGGCTCTTTGATACTGTGGAGCCATTGAAGAGGTTTATGATCGGTTTGAATTAGAAATTTTCGACCATACAAATAGGGTCTAAAGTGCTTACAACACCACACTATAGAGAGAAGTTCCTTTTCAATTGTTGATAGATTAACCTCATTTTTATTTAAAGTTCTTGAAGAGAATGCTACAGGTAGATCTTGTCCGTTAAACACTTGAGATAGTACACCTCCAATTGCAAAATTGCTAGCATCAGTGGTTACTATGAATTGTTTTGAAAAATCTGGCAATTGCAATATTGGACTATTTTGTAACATGGTTTTCAAATTTTCGAATGCTTCTATATATTCTTTATTATTAATATTAATTTTTACATCTTTTCTCAACGCATGGGTGAGAGGTTTGGCGATTTTTGCATAATTTTGTATCATTTTTCTATAATAACCAGTAAGTCCTAAAAATTGTTTTATCTGTTTTTCGGTTTTTGGTATGGGAAAATCGTTAACTGCCTGCAACTTTGCAGGATTTGGTTGAATGCCGTTTTCGGAAATAATATGCCCTAAGTACAGTAATTCTCGTTTGAAGAATTCTGTCTTGTCAAGCTGAATTTTCAAATTGTGATCTTTAAGTTTCTTGAAAACTGATTTTAAATGTTTTAAATGTTCTTCTAAATTGTCAGAAAATACAATAATATCGTCCATGTAGACAAGTACATTGGGCATTCTTGAAAATAGAATATTCATGGCACGTTGGAATGTAGGTGGTGCGTTTTTTAGACCGAACGGCATTCTTAAAAATTCAAAGTGGCCGTCTTCGGTTGAAAATGCGGTTTTTTGAACAGAGTCTGAATCCATTTCAATCTGATGAAATCCAGAAATTAAATCTATAGTGGAAAAATAAGTCGCTCTTCCGATTTTTCCAAACAGGTCCTCAATATTAGGCATAGGGTATTTGTCAGCTACAGTTTGTTCATTTAATTTTCTGTAATCTACTACCATGCGAATTTTTCGTTTCCCAGAAGCATCTGGTTTTTTGGGAACCACCCATATAGGAGAGTTGTATGGTGAGTTTGAATGTTGGATTATCTTATTTTCCAATAATTTCTCTATTTCTATATGGACATCTTTTTTGAAAATTTGCGGGTACCTATAATTTCTCGTGTACACCGGGTTGTCGTCTTTAGTATTAATTTTATGTTTTAATAGATTTGTCGAACTTAATGGAATATTTTCAGTTTTTATTATGTCTGGATATTCAATAATTAAATTGAGTATTTTTCGTTTTTCTTCGCCATTCATGTGGTCAGTTCTTAAAAGTGTAGGGATGTCTTTCACAATATCCTCTTTAGTAAGTGTATTATAATGATCGAGTTCATTGGTTTCATAAATAGAATCTACTTCTTCTATATCCATTGGCTCGGGACTTATGGTCATAAGCTCGTTAGAATATACTACACATTGACATTTATTGTCATGTATATTAACAATACCTTCTTCAATTCGATAATTTTCATTAGAAACAGCTTTAAGCAACCCCGTTTGAATGCTAGGCAGTGACCTAACTGGTACGGTAATTAAATTAAGGCCTGGTTTCAATTTTATTTCACAATCATTCATCATAAATAATAATTTCTTTGAACCGTGTTCATACTTCAACAAATTTTTACCAAAGTCTATATTTGATTTCAATTGGCTTAACGTTTCATGACCTAGTAAGATATCATACTTAGGCGAGAATTGGAATATGTACATTTTGATTTTTAAATCTAAGGAAAATACGTTTTCGGCATTATATATTATATATTCGTTTCCTTTGCTTTCCCCATTGGGAGTTTTAACGATAAAGTTCTCTTTATATTTTTTCACACCAACGGGTAGAATACGAGGATCTATGTAATTTTTCAGAGAGCCTGTGTCAATCAGCCATTTCTGGTTATTTTCATCAATAAAATATGGCAATGATTTATTTATAGCTTTTAATTCGAAGTGTCGGGTGGGTTTACTGGGTAAGGTGAGCCCGCCCCTAAAAAATGATCGGTCAACTGGTTGACTGCTTCTGTTAGAGAAGCTATTTGACTTCGCATGCCTTGAATTTCAGTGTCATCATGACTATTTGAGTTTTCTTCCAAATGATTCACTTCAAAGGGAGATTTAAAATTATTTCTCGTACGATTAGAAGGGTGAGATTGCACTGTGCGCATACTGACAGTATTTTGTGAATTCCAATTATTATTATTATTATTGTTGTTGTGAGGCTGTTGTGTCAATCGAAAATTATTTTGCGGAAAATTGTTATTTGGTCGGTTTTGATAGTTCGTCCTAGGCTGTTGAGAAAATGGAGCAAAGGTATTTTGTGGAAAATTATCATTAGATTGATTCGGATAGCTAGGCCTTGGCTGCTGAAAGTATGGTGCAAAGTTATTTTGTGGAAAATTCTGCTGAAATTCTCTATTCTGTTGAGAGAAGCGAGGTACTTTAGGTTTCGAGAAATTCTGGTTGAAACCGCTAGAAAATGATCTGTTATTAGGTCGAAAGCCTTGATTAGTGAACGATTGCACTGAATATTGATTGTACGCTTTTGAGTCTATTTTATTTATAGCATTGACACTTGTATTGAAATTCAATTGACTCAGAACAATACTACAGTCATTAATTAATTTACGTCTTGCATCGTCCAAATTTTTTATTTGTAAAATTTGCAAATGTGAACCCAAATTTGGATGCACTCCATGAATGAGAGTTCGAGTTAGAGTAGCGTTCAATTGATTCATCAAAGTTGTTAAAATTTCACCTTTAACACCATCTAATTTATATTTTGTTAGAACAGTGGTACGTTTCTCGTCAAGTCGATTAATGAATTCAATCGGGTGCTCGTTTTGATAGGACTTCATGAAAGTTATTTCTGAAATTAAATCTGGTACGGCCCTATTATCGGCAAAATTTGTTTTTAAAGCTGTTGAAAGCTCAGGAATTGTTGTACAATTGTTATTAAAAACTACCGCTTCTGCGGGTCCATCTAGGTGGCTTACGGCTGCCCTGAAGAGGAGCCAGTGGTTTCCATCTTTTTCGGCTATAGTGTCATTGCAATAAGCAGTATACAATTCCTCACAGGTAGATATAAATTGTGGAAGCTTATAGCAGGATCCGTCATAACGGGGTATAAATTTGAGGATGTCATGAGGAATAGGTTTAGAAACCGTATTAGTAGCCATTGTGATTTGCAATTTTGGGAGTTTGATTAATGAATTTGGAGGAGATACAACGAAATTACTCACAGTCGAAGTTGATTGAGGTTGAAGGTCGTCGTTGCAGTTGTAGTTGGCTGCGTCGTCTTCGCCCTCCGATGACGATGTTGATGATGATATCGCTGCTGATGTCCGTCTGTAGGCGAGGTCTCTTTGTAAGGCCCTTTTGTCCGTTCCAGCGGCCAGCGTGTTGATTTAATAAATATTCTGATTGATTGTTGATTGTTGAAGTCTGGCAGGCTTAAAGTTGAGTCTGAAGTTTCTACCGGTAGTTGTTTTGGATGGATGAGTTGAGTTCACGATTTTTTCTTGTTGAAGAAAAAAAAATTTTTTTTGATTTTTCGACCGCAGATTAAGAGTTAACACTCAAAGTTTTTCGCGTACGGGATTTTTTGATCACGTAATAAACAAGATAAGTGGTCTTGTAAATTGTAAGTCGAACGGACGTAGATTTTCCGAAAAACTTTCCACGGTCCCTGTTAACGGGCGCCAGTTAAGCGAACGAACAACTCGAAAGGGTTTTTAAAAAACAATCTTTATTCACATCCTAAAACTAAAAGACTACACAGAGCACGGAGCGATGCGCTCGCTTCAAAAGAATATTCAGAACTGCCCAATTCTTACAGACTAATACAATAAAGTAGAAAATACATAGTCAGCAATAATGTTGATACAATGGGAGCAGAATATGACAGTATACCTGTGTAACTTCAGACCTATGTGGGCTTCATCCTCAAAAAAAAAAAAAAAAAAAAAAAACTAAGTATATAATAAAATTAATATTATTTGCAATGCTAATACCTTTGATATTCTAAAATAGTAATTCAACGTCATTCTTCTCTAATAACCACTCTTTAACTGAACGTTTGAAGAGCAAAAATATTATTAAAAATAAATTCTTGGATTTCTTGTTCCATAAAACGATCTGCGTAGTTAATATTTACTTTTTATTGTAAATTTAAAGACTTGCAGTCAGTTTTTAATTGTGAATATAGCAGTTTACGGATCTACAAACTGAACTGCTCTGATTGTAACAATTTTTACATAGGACAAACAGGCTACGTTCAAACAACGTTACAAAGAACATTTACAAAGCCTTAAATACAAAAACCGAATTGACTTTTGCATACCATATCATTCAAACTGGACAAACTTTTACTGACATCACTACCAACCTACACATTTTACATATTAAACCTAAATGACATGAACTAAATACCTTGGAACACTATTTGAAATATACAAACACACCACACACAATAAACAAAACATCCTCAATGAACAATTAAATTTTTAATCACACAAACTTTTTGACCACATTATATAAAACAATTCTTCTAACTAACAAACCAACTTCGTCGATCTAGGATGCCTTGAAGATGAGTTTCCATAACTCGAAAACGTTCGGCCATGTGAGTACACAATTATAATATATTCACAATTAAAAACTGACTGCAAGTTGTTAAATTTATAATAAAAAATATTAAAAACAGTAGATGTATTTTTGTAATTTTTCAATAAAGATTTCTGATTTGCGGATCTACACTCTCGTATTTTTCCAATATTTACCGATAATATATTATTATTGATTGATGTAAGCTCATTTATATTGTTATTACTGAAATGAAAGAAAATATCCAGTCTCCAGTATTTATGAGAACTAATAAAAAAAGAGAATAATTGTAGAGAAACTCTTGAAAAAGAGAGGAAAATTTTACAGAAAGACCTTGAAATTAGATCAAATCAAATTATTCTCATTCTTACATTGCATTTCACAGACTTACAACACTATACAATTACAATAATTTAAAATATTAGTGCCAACACAATACGGGAAGCCTATCTTACATAAGATGTAAACCAGGGGTGTCCACCCCCCATAAGCCTCATGACGCACCCCCCCTAAATTTAACACCATCCCCCCAACCATAAATTAGCCCCCCACCAAAAAAATGCGAAAAAAGCCCCCCCTATTCTTTCTAGAACTAAAAGAAGATTTTTATAACTATTGAAAAAATTCAAACCCAGTCGATAATATACAAAATGTATGTATATTTCTTGAGATTCTTTACATGGGCAACATATTTTTGTAAATGTAAAAAAGAAATATCAATGAAATGAACTTCTGCTCAATAAACCTAATTGCAAAATAGCTAAATAAGAATTTGAACCTAAATGGTTTTTAAACAATAAAATATTATTACAAATACACAGTGTTCAATAAAAATGAAATACCTATATGTTTATGCTCGGCGTACCAATTACATTAAGGTTAAATAACTCTACAAAGTTTTTCCTTTAAAGGAAGTGAAAACAATGAGTTAATAACTTCATTTGTAAAACACAAAAATTCAAAATACTTAAGTCATTTATTGGACAGTAGTTTTAAACAACAGGTTATTTACTTAGTGTAGTATCTTGGGAGAATTTATGTATGGATGAAGTACATAAAAGGCACACATTTCATGTATAGTTATTTACAACACACAATCGAAAGAAGTGTCTTTCAAAGGAAAATAAAGACATAGTTATGAAAAATTACTGAATTTTTAGTTTTTAGTAAGTTTTGCTATAGCAGTTCTTACTTATTAGTAAATAGTTATCGTAAAATACATGAAAAACATCAACAGTTTGGAGTCAAACATTTTAAATTTGTAGGCTGTGACCATCTACAAGTTTGGTAGGCACATTCTAAGCTTGTTAAATCTATCTCTCTAAACCCCACATAGAAGTTTTTGCCTTTGGATTGAGGAAACAGAAAACCTTTCAATTATAGAAATAGACTCAAGTACATCTTTTTCTGCAGCTAGAACCATTAGATTGGACAACCATGAGTCTCCCATAGCTGATCTGAGTCTGTTTTGATAATTTTAAATCGACTTATTGCTCTTCCTGCTGATTAACTAGTAACTGTTAAGGAGAGTAAAGTTGTATAAACCACTTTCAGACCACTCGCTTAGCGTCTTGCTAAGTTTGAATAATAACTTCCTGCACTAATCCTAAACATAACTGTTTTAGCTAATTCATATTCAATTGTAAAATAATAATTATATATTTTTTCATTAATTGACATTCTATCTGTTGACTTCGTAGTATATTTTTGAATGTTGTCACGTTAAACACGGTTTCAATCAACTTTACGCCCCCCCCCAAAACGTTTTTTGGAACCCCCCCCCAAGAATTTCAATGACGCAGTCTGCGACATAGCCCCCCCCCCCCCTGTGGGCACCCCTGTGTAAACCAGCATAAGCTTAATGCTTGTGCGCTCGCAGTGAGTTGACAAAGGTATTGTTATACTTTCATTTATGCTGTGTGAGAGAACGAGAAGCTCTTGATGACCTGAATTGTAGGAGGATGACTTTTTAACAGAATTTGGGAAGATCTTCATGTGATCATAGAATGAGACAATACAAGACAATTCTAAATGGATAATAATAAAGAATAAGCAAGAACAATAAACTAATTATAACAAGATACATTTCTATATATTTGTTACATCACAGAAAAGCACAACAGCAAATCTACAATCAAGATAGGAAATACATATTTGTTGTTTTGGCCTCTACTCTATTAAATATTTATATTGTATTTCTTTTGTCTGTTATAAAGCGATAATATGGACCTATATTGATCCGTAGAAGTTTTTGTAGCACACCGGTATAATGATCACAAGAAAACTTGAACATTTTAAAAATATTTTCAATTTAAAATTGCCGTCTGCACAGGAAAGCTTAACATGCTGTTTATTATTATTTATTTTAGTGATTACAGTAGCTACAAAATTTAGTTCGAAGTTACTGACAATTGAACAAACTGACAACTTTACTTAAACAGAATTTATTAATTTTGAATTCCTTTAAGTGCTAATAGTTTGTACTGAAAACTTCCGCAATGGCGGATATTGACAACAGTATTGAATAGCTGATGGAAATCAATGAATGCTACTGTACAAAAATATCAGTCACCACCGGGAATCGAACCACGGACCTCTCAATTGCCGGTCGGGCGCCTTAACCACTAGACTATGGAGACCTTTCTGCACAGCAGCATCCATTTTTAACTTGGCCATATCGGCGAGTATCTCACAAGTTAGTTCGAAGTTACTGACAATTGGTTAAGGCGCCCGACCAGCAATTGGGAGGTCCATGATCCGATTACCGGTGGTGACTGATATTTTTGTACAGCATTCATCGATTTCCGTCAGCTATTCAATACTGTTGTCAATATCCGCCATTGCGGAAGTTTTCAGTACAAACTAATAGCACTTGAAGGAATTCGAAATTAATAAATTCTGTTACAAAATTTTGTTAGGCTATATTAGTTCAGAATTGTTGTATTCTCATTTTTTATCTACTTATTAATATTATCTTTCTTTTCTAATTTACATTATTACTTTGCTACTAACTTTGGTGGTAAGAAAATTAATTTTTTTCTCTCATATATTTTATAATTATTAATTTGGAAGGACCCCGAACAGGACTACCCATGGGTCTCTCACTTTCTTAACTTAAAATATGAATAATTGTACATGAGTTTTACCTGAAACAAGGGAATAAGTTTGATAATTTTCTCTCCCGGCACAGATTTTAAACAGCTGATCATTTCAGTTGAATTTTCGGTGGGACAATCAAGGGATGAGGCCAACTTCTTTGATTTATCAGGTACGGCTTCAGTCAAGGCCCAGGGGTTCACTGCCACTCCGCTGTGCGAGATTACTTTGCTGAATAGACCTTTAAAAAGAAAATAAACTTAAATAATCACTGAAAATACTTTTCTAACGAATTTGAATAAGTTAGTTTGAAGTGACTGACAATTGAATAAACTGACAAATAGACATAAACAGAATTTATTAATTTCGAATTCCTTTAACTGCTATTACTTTATACTGAAGACTTCCGCAATGGCGGATATTGACAACAGCATTGAACAGCTGATGGGAATCGATGAATGCTACTGTACAAAAATATCAGTCACCACCGGGAATTGAACCACGGACCTCTCAATTGCCGGTTGAGCGCCTTAACCACTAGACCATGGAGACCTTTCTGTACAGGAGCATTCATTTTCGAATTCGGAATTAATAAATTCTAAATTTGAATACTTAGATACTTGTGTGATGTCACTTGGCATTGATGTAATGCTTCCTCAGACCTCTTAATCACTATTAATACTAGAGAATACCAGAAAAAATATAGATTGACAATTAATTTATTGGTTATGACACCTATATTTTTCGTTTTTAATTATTGCCATAAAAAGATCAATACATTAGCTTCCAAATGTCACATAAATCCCTTATTGTACAGAATTAATTTGAATCAATATCGTAAATTGTTCTTTTATTGGATTGGGAAAAGGAAAAGAGACAAATAATATTATTATACTACAAGATTCTTCATAAAGAGTACTGAGGTTACAAAAATTCCATTTCAATCGTTTTCACCTAATTATTCAAATTTCCAAGTTTTCCTAAATTCTCAATGATTGTGCTGAATATTTACACAATTCAGAGAGGCTTTAAGTTACCGAATAAGTTCTAGGTACTGTAATAATATTGTCTGTAGAGAGATATTAACAAGCTGCTTATCATCTACATTTTATGCTAAAAATCACATAATAATGATATTCAACAGTATTTCTACCCTTTTTTGAAATAATAATTTTAGCTTTTAAAAATGAGCAATTATTGTGCTGAATTTTATTTATTATTTTATGCCATGTGCAGTAGTAGGTGTTTGTTCAATCATATTAGATAAGCAACGATCTCCTAGGCCCTCTCTGTAAGGGTGACGATTGGATTGGCCAGCAAAAAAGACTCTGTTCTCTAATATAAAATCACTTCCCGATGGTTCAGAACCCACCTAAAACTATAGGTCCAACTTATCAATCACCATCATCCAACAAGGGAAGTGATAGCCGCGAGCCGTAGCAGGTATCTGTTCAATCAGATAGAGATAGAGATAAGCTGCGTTCTCGTAGGCCCTGTTTGTAACGGTGACCGATTAGATTGGCCAGCAAAAAATACACAGTTCTCTGCTGTAAAATCACTTCCCGGTGGTTCGGAACCCACCTAAAACTGTAGGTCCAACTCATCAATCACCATCATCCAACTCAGGTCTCAGACCTATGTGGGCTTCATCCTAAAAAAAAACTCATTCCACAAACCTTGGTCTCAGACCCATGTGGGCTTCATGCTTAAAAAAAGTCTTATTTATGACTTATTTATAAGGACTATTACTAAATTATTTAGAAGAACCTCAAGCTTTAACAGAACCAGATCTAGATACAGTTCAGTAATATTTGTGAAAATTGAGCTGCTTGGCATTAAGTAGAATACCGTCGTTATTGAAATATTTTTAATTTTCTAATTATATGTTCTACCTTTTGAAAGTGGTGACAACATGTGATAGTGTACACTGGCCCCTCCCGCAGACATTCCGCTAATTGTAACACTTTGCGGATTTCCTCCAAAATGGCGGACATTCTCTTGAACCCACTTCAGAGCGGCCACCTGATCTTTCATGCCCATATTACCTGGCACAACCTGGTCTCCGGTACTCAAAAAACCTGTCAAAAATGAAAATTTTATTTATTATTATTTGATATAAGTATATATGAGAGCACAAGGAAATCCCATGCTTGCCCTCATTAAAACAAAACCTTGATAGAGTAAAAACAAAACCTATCTTAACTTTTCATGTGAAATTTAACGACATGCAGTCAAATATTTGTTAAGAATAAGTATAATAACTCACTTAAACTGGCCGAGTACTTTCGAATCTATGAGATCCATCCATGAGTTATTATACTTATTCTTAACAAATATTTGACTGCATGTCGTTAAATTTCACATGAAAAGTTAATATTAACAACGCAGTTCGTCATGGAACAAGAAATCCAGGAAAACCTATCTATTGATAGAGTGTTTAAGATAAAAAAAAACTGTCAAGTGTATGGAAAAAGTAAATAGATTAGATTCATGTAGACGTAAACCATTGTTCAAGAAACTTGGTCTCCCAACTGTACCCTGCTAATATGTGTATGTAGCTAATTTATATGTGAAAAAGGATTGTTTGTTGAATGGTGCTACCGTTGTATGCCATATTATATGATTATTCTATTTTATTTTAACAGTTTTATCAAGGCTTCTCTTAGATTTGTTCATTCTAAGAATCAGATTCCGTAATCTTATTCTGGATCATAAGTTTCATTTTTGCTAGCACTTTCAAATGTGTTTTTTTTTGTAGATTACGTCTTGGAGACTCCAGTTAAGGAGTATAAGACAAGTCAGATCAACAATATCATACACTAGATACCATAATTACTATATCAATTAGTTGAGGTGAGTCTTAATTTTGATGTGAAAGGAACTCTTGTACACTATAAAAAGCTTTATCAACTAAATATTTTTTCAATTGTTTTATAAATATTTCTATATTTTCAAGACTCTTTAAAAACTGCGGTAGCTTGTTGTAGAATTTCCTACCAATATAACTAGGTTTTTGTTTGAATAAGCTACTATTGTGACTCGCCAAGTGATAATCTCCTCTGCTTCTTGTATTATAATCGTGTACGTCAAGATTTTGGTTAATATCATTCGTTTTTACATATAAAGTAGCTTCATAAACATATAAGCAGGGTACAGTTAGGAGACCAAGTCTCTTGAACAATGGCCTACATGAATCTAATCTATTTACTCTTTCCATACACCTAACCGCTTTCTTTTAGATCTTAAACACCCTGTTAATGATGCAAGTAACTTGAGTTAGTACAAAATGGCCTATTTACTGTGTCATATTTTTAACTAAATTCTTCAATAAATGTCTTTTTAAATTTCATTACATGATTTAATGTTGTAATATCTGTTAAATGTGAGATAGATTATGGATTCTATTGGGATACTAAATGGATTTTATTCTGCCTATATGTCAGTGTCAACTAAATATTAAGTTGATAAAGTTTTTTATAGTGTGCAAGAGTTCCTTTCATATAAAAATTAAGCCTCACCTAAACTATTTAATATAGTAGTTATGGTAACTAGTGTATAAGATAGTATAATTGTTAATCTGACTTGTCTTATACTTCTTAACTGGAGTTTCAGAGACGTAATCTACAAAAAAACTCACAAACACACCACACACAATAAACAAAACATCCTCAACAAACAGTTAAATTTTAAATCACACAAACTTTTTGACCAAATTATACTGAAACCACAGTTCTTCTAACCAACAAACCAACATCGATATTTAGGATACTTTGAAGATGGGTTTTAACTGCTCGAAAACGTTCGGCCTACAGAAGTAAGTGAAATACTACTTATTTTAATAAAAATTTGACTGCAAGTCGTTGAATTCTCTTGAAAAGTTAAAAAAAACGTATCATAACATATACATGACTATGATGATAAAAATACATGAAGCCATTTCAATTTCAATCAAATACCAACTAAATTGTAATGAAAAATCTGAATTTTTAGATTACCTAAAGGTCCTAAACGGTAGTTGAATGCAATTAGGATGAAGTTTTTCTTCATGAGTTCAACAGCTCTGTAGTGGGCACTGCCATAGAACATAAAGGCTCCTCCATGAATGTAAAAAATCACATCCATCAGCTCTGTCCTGTTCACATCGGTCTGTGAAATATTTTAAAATTTAAGGACATTTTTGAATAATAATGGAAAAATATTTATTATAAACTAAGGATACAATAATGTTAATCTATTATACTTAAACAGAATTTATTAATTTCGAATTCCTTTAATTGCTATTACTTTATACTGAAGACTTCCGCAATGGCGGATATCGACAACAGTATTGAATAGCTGATGGGAATCGATGAATGCTACTGTACAAAAATATCAGTCACCACCGGGAATCGAACCACGGACCTCTCAATTGCCGGTTGAGCGCCTTAACCACTAGACCATGGAGACCTTTCTGCACAGCAGCATTCATTTTCAACTTGGCCATATCGGCTCGTATCTCACAAGTTAGTTTGAAGTGACTGACAATTGAATAAACTGACAAATATAAATAAACATAAACATCCATGGTCTAGTGGTTAAGGCGCTCAACCGGCAGTTGAGAGGTCCGTGGTTCGATTCCCGGCGGTGACTGATATTTTTGTACAGTAGCATTTATCGATTCCCATCAGATGTTCAATGCTGTTGTCAATATCCGCCATTGCGGAAGTCTTCAGTATAAAGTAATAGCAATTAAAGGAATTCGAAATTAATAAATTCTGTTTATGTATATTTGTCAGTTTATTCAATTGTCAGTCACTTCAAACTAACTTGTGAAACTATTATACTTATTCATTCATACATCCTGATTCATTATTCATTGATTCAATTATTATTCATTCATGGAAGAAAAATATATTAAACATACATAAAATTCAAGTTTTTTTCTTCCTAAACACAACTCTGATAACTGAAAGCCGGAGCAGGTAAAGACAAGCTACGAACTCCTGAGCCCTCTTTGTAAGGGTGACCGATTGGACTGGCCAGCAAAAACGACTCTGTTCTCTGCTATAAAATCACTTCCCAATGGTTTCGAACCCAACACCCGAAAACTGTAGGCCCAACTCATCAAAATATAGATTGTCTTGAAAATATAGAAATATTTGAAAAACAATTGAAAAAATATTTAGTTGATAAAGCTTTTTATAGTGTACAAGAGTTCCTTTCGCATCAAAATTAAGCCTCACCTCAACTAATTGATATAGCAATTATGGTATCTAGTGTAAAATATTGTTGATCTGACTTGTCTTATACTCCTTAATTGGAGTCTCCAAGATGTAATCTACAAAAAAAAAAATCAATCACCATCATCCAATTCATTACCCACGCACAGGTCTCAGACCAATGAGGGCTTCATCCTCCCAAAAAAAGTTTTATTTATTACTTATTTATAAGTTCTAAAAATATTTAGAACTTATTTTTAAGAACTCGGAAAAAAATATATGTAATCTATTTAATAACCTTATTAATGTGATGTTATTATGAGGATTTCTGTTGCATACCTGACTCAGTAACTGAACTAATTAATTTGATGTAATTATGAGAAATTATTTTATTTTATATTTGACTCACCACCGGCCTGTATAAGTTGAGGTATAGACAATCTTCACTGCCTTTTATTGTGTATCTTACATGAGAATACTGTAAGCAGTATTCTCCAGGCTTTGTAGCATACAAGATGTTGGTCCAGTTGAACGGAGGCTGCGGATCCTGTCAAGAAAAGATTCTATTAAAATTTCAAATTGATTTTATCAATAAATAGAATTGGCTAAAAATCAATTATCAACAGATAAAAAAAAAGAATGAAACATACTTATTTGCAGTATTATTTAGCAGCATCTCAACTTCATCAACCAATAGAATGGCTAATGAAATTATTTCATCAATTAATGGAATTTAAATTTTTTTTGAGGATGAAGCCCACATACGTTCGAGATCTGTGCGTGGGTAATGAGTTAGATGATGGTTGATTGATGGTTGTACCTATTACACCGAGTTATTTTACCAAGAGAATTTCACTAGTTTCTCCTGGTTTACAATACACAACGCAAAATTAATATCTATAAGAATTGTCTTCTATTTAATATAGAGAGTATTACATTTCCAAATAAATCTTTCAAATAGCCTAATTTTTTTTTAAATGAAGCCCACATAGGTCTGAGATCTGTGCGTGGGTAATGAGTTGGATGATGGTGAATGATGAGTCGGACCTACAGTTTTAGGTGGGTTCCGAACCACCAGGAAGTGGTTTTACAGCAGAGAACAGTGTCTTTTTTGCTGGCCAATCTAATCGGTCACCGTTACAAAGAGTGCCCAGGAGAACGCAGTTTATCTCTATCTGATTGAACAGATACCTGCTAAGGCTCACAGCTATCAAATATTAATTAACAGATAACTAAAGAATGAGACATAATATTTGAAGCATTATTTAGTAAAATCTTTATTTTATTGACAAATGTAATTGGCAAATGAAAATAAATCTATTTATTTAATTTTCTTCCTGGGCCAGTGGCGGTCCCAGGGGAGGGGGATGGGAAGGATATATCCCTCCCCCCCCCCCCCCCCGAAATATGAAGATCATTATTATCAAGATATTATTATTAATTTTTATTTGTGTTTTTCTTTGTGTTTTTCTTTCTAAACTTAATAAATGTTCATTACATTGTTGTGTCACAATCTGAGTATTTTTTTGCCCAGTTTAAAAATAGGGTCTAACCACAAATAAAAAATTCTCAGTGAACCCTAATCTTGATTAATTTTTGATTTCATTATACGTCTATTTAACTGAACTTTGTCATCATGCTCATTAGCTCATTAAATAATCACATTGACTTTTAATCAATTTTCTTTGTGTAGCTAAAGAAAATCAAAGGAAAAACACATACTCTTGTTGGGTCCTATTTCATCTAGGTACAATAAATTTAAATGAAAAACTATTTTATTAGCTAACATAAATACTATTAGCTTGAGCATATTTTAGAGCTCAAATACGTATAAAAATACGTTTTAGGCTTTAAATTCCACATTTTTTCCGGGGGGGGGGCGACCCAGATCCCCCGGTGGTCACCCCCCCCCCCCCCGAAATGAAATGCTGGGACCGCCACTGTCCTGGGCAAATGAAGCTTCTCTTTAGAAGCGAAATGCATCCCTCCAGTATAAAAGTGATTAAAAATCTCAATAAAAATCTTAATTTAAATATAAACACACGGTCACTTTTAAAAAGATTGTTCATCGAGTATTTCGTCATGGGAAACATCACAGATTAATACTCTAGGTCAAAAAAATCAAGTGCGATGTAGGATAGAATATTTCATAACTATTATACAAAGTGTACTCAAATACATTCAAAATCAATAAACTTAAAACTCCACATAAATAATTGTTGGAAATATTTAACTGATGAATTCAACCATGTGTTGTACTTATGAACGTTCCTTCAGTGAAGCTTGACTCGAGGGTACCTTGAAATGTAATGTAATAGGCATTTCAAGAGTCCCTCGAGTCAAGGGAGACTGAAGGAACGTTCATAAAAACATGCATTACTTATTCGTGTAATAGGTGTTTCGTATTGATAATTAATATAAGTATGTTTAAAGTAACTGACAATTTAACAAACTGACAAGTATACAGAAACAGAATTTATTAATATTGAGGAATTCGAAATAAATAAATTATTTTCTGAAGAAATATAATTCATTATGCAGTATAAGTGAGTAAAAATAATAATTTTAATATAAATAAACTGTCAGTTTTGATATTAGAAATATAATTTTTCACTCACCTCAAATCTCAATTCACCAATTGGTGGTTTTGCGTAGGGTATTCCCATAAAAGCCTCATACTTTGTGCCATCTTTTGCCACTATGAAGTCACCTCTCAACTTACCAGAACTTATTTCAACTATCGGTGGTTCTTGAGGTTTCACATGACTTAGAACATTTAGTAGAAAAAATATCACAAAACTAAAACAAGAATCCATGACTGTTAGCTTCAAGAAGCTTCTAACTCAATTCCACTCAAGGTTTGCATAAAAAATTGTTGTCTGAAAAGTTCTAGTAAACTATTCTGAAGTCATACTTAGAAGCAACTATTATTAAGAACGATGTGATTTTGGGGAAATAATTATGAATTATGTTTTGGTTTTTTTCCGTATAATCAGTGATGTTTCAGGTTTGAAATTACACTAATTTTAAAACAGAAAATGATTTGTTTTCGGTTCAGTGAATTTGACATTGAAACAGATTTGATGAAGATGGTGTAAAAGAGTGAGTGAGAGAGAGAGAGAGAGAGAGAGAGAGAAAAAAGAGAGAGTGAGGAAGAGGGAACGAGAGAGAGGGTGTGAGAGAGAGTGTGAGAGAGGAGTGAGTGAAGAGGTGAGTGAGAAATTAGATTAGATTAGAATACTTTATTTGTGTAAATTTACAATGTTTCCCGAACGAGTTTAAGAAATTATTATTGCCACATAGTTGCTTCTGTACAGCCAATGATATCCATTATTAAATAAAATCCTAGAGTGAGAGATTCAGATTCAGATGACTTTATTTGTGTAAATTTAAAATGTATATGAATGATAAAAGTATTATTAATTTTTGACTCTCAGATCAAATAGTTCAAGTGATGTGCAGTAATTTTTGAATGGTAGAATAGAAAAGATTTTAAATACAACAAATATATATTTTAAGGTACTGCACAGCAGAAATAAATGATGTGATTGTTAAAAACAATCAGAGAGAAAAAACAATGAGAGAAAGAGAGTGATCACGAGGGGGAGGGGAAAAGAGGACAACAGAGTGAGTGAGATAGAAGAAAAAGAGAGAAAAATAAATAAGATAATTTGGTAGTTGAAAGGTTATCAAAATGTAATGGTGAATCTTATAACTTACAAGTTTGGAGCACTTTTTTTTAAATTCATTCCTGTAAATATCTTTTCATGATAAAATGGAATAAGTAATAAATCTGGAGATATCAGATTAGTTAGGTCAACATTTCCAGAGTAGAAACAATACTTTGTTTCCGAATAGAGCTCTCTTATACTCCGTATACAATAATAAGAATCATATATAAATATAATAATATAATTTTGGATTAATTATTCACATTTAATCGTAATAAACATTTCGTGGTTTACATTTCTTAATAATGCTGTTAACATTTTTAGAAGTAAACAATTATACACTTATTGCAGTATAGCGCTCGCAAAGATTAATAATTTTTTTTGAGAATGAAGCCCACCTAGGTCTGAGGCCTGTGCGTGGGTAATGAGTTGGATGATGGTGATTGATGAGCTGGACCTACAGTTTTAGGTGGGCTCCGAACCACCGGGAAGTGATTTCACAGCAGAGAACAGTGTCTTTTTGCTGGCCAATCTAATCGGTCACCCTTACAAAGAGCGCCAAGGAGAACGCAGTTTATCTCAGATACCTGCTACGGCTCACGGCTATCACTTCCCACTTTTAAAATAATAATTATAATTATTATAAGAATGTTACATCCCAAACTCCAAAACTGTTTTTCCCATTTGGTGGGAGTGGTGTGTGTAAGGGACTGCAGTAGCACCCCCTGGCTAAAAACAGGTGAAACTTTTCATTTTCAAAAAAGATGTTGTATTGACCCAAAAAATTGAAATCCCATCATAAAATTCATTGGAAGATAATAAAACCTGCATATTACACTTATTCCTAGAGAAAAACTTCAATTCAAGGTTTTTAAAGATAAACTTCAAATTCCTACTAGTTTTCCTATCATCTGTACATGTTTCCAATGGACACTAAGCGTACAGAGTGCCGTATTTATGAACGTTCCTTTAGTTGGGCTGAAGGAAGGACTACTAGTTTTCTGTAATTTTATAGTAGTTTGGAGAAACTAGTATCTCACTGTTTTTAATGAATGTGGTTGTGACAACTTCAAGTCTTATTATTCAAGTTATTAAATAAATAAATTGAATAAATTCCAATTTGATAAAAATCTTTCAAATTTTTATTTGTTAAAATTGATTCTTACAATTTTTTCAAATTTATTCTAAGCAATGGGGGGCTTACGCATTTTGTATTGTGTGGGTGGAAGTAAAATCTTATATAAAAATGCTATAAGTAGCCTACTAAACTTGTAGGTTAATTTAATCTTTGCGTATGCAACATTTTCTAGTTTTTGGGTTTTTTAATTTATTATCTTTGCTGAGTTTATTTCGTTATTATTCAAGGCGCCCGACCGGCAATTGGGAGGTCCGCGGTTCGATTCCCAGTGGTGACTGATATTTTTGTACAGTAGCATTCATCGATTTCCATCAGCTATTCAATACTGTTGTCAATATCCGCCATTGCGGAAGTCTTCAGTATAAACTAATGGCCCTTAAAGGAATTCGAAATTAATAAATTCTGTTCTTATTTTTCATTATGGATATCTTCCACAACATCATCTTCACCACTGCAAGCTAAACGACTTATCATTGATTTTCTTTATGAAGATGTGATGAACTTGAAAGTGAAAATGCAAATTGGTTGTTTCATGATGTATTCAGATTTGACAAGGTTGTAGTGCATACACTAAGTACATAGAATTGACAATATTATTTAGTGCGTTTTAGTACAAGTACATTCTAGTCCACTTATTTATTTTTTGTATTTTGAAATGTTTATGCCAACTATAAGATACACGATACACAATTATATTTAAATCTCCTATTTAAATCTCTTCTTTTTTGTATAAGAAATATTTCTTTTTTCCTCTATATTCTTATTTTTTGTCTTATTTCCCCTCCTCGTTTTCTTTTCTACAAGAAATTGTTGATCAGAGTTCATCCTTGACTGGCGAAGTTATCCTTAATCTCTCCTTGAGAGGCAGAGTGGCCCAGAAGCTCATATGAGCCAGCTCGTCTACCTCCTTGACTTGAGCGTCGTCCACGCCTTTTATTTCAAGGTACTTCAATTTTGGCAACCCATCCTGGACTGTGGGAAGCGTGGAGCCGATCGGGAATTCTGGCACGCTGGAAAATGAAAAAAGAATGATGAAAAACCTGTGGTTCGGAACCCACACAAACCTGTAAAAGATTTAAAACACCTACACCAGTTTTTTCAACTGTAAAACTCCTAAAGGATTTTAACACAATCAAAAATGAAAACGTCAACTCCCACTGTAAAAAAAACTTGGCTAAGCCTTCGTGAAATTCTTCAATTTTTTTCCGAATTCGTTCAATTCAGCTGTTTAATAGTGGTTAACGCGCCCGACCGGCAATTGGGAGGTCCGTGGTTCGATTCCCGGTGGTGACTGATATTTTTGTACAGTAGCATTCATCGATTTCCATCAGCTATTCAATACTGTTGTCAATATCCGCCATTGCGGAAGTCTTCAGTATAAACTAATAGCACTTGGAGGAATTCGAAATTAATAAATTCTGTTTAAGTAAATCTGTCAGTTTGTTCAATTGTCAGTCACTTCGAACTAAATTATTATTTCCACTAGCCTGAACTAACCCAGAGCCTATAGTGGAAATCTGGTTTACGCCATAATTATTATTGTTATATTCGACCTCCAAACTCCAAAATTAATAGCAATCTCACTTGGACAAAGAGGAAGCTATATACAAAGTATCAAGAGTCTTGAATCTTTCTTTCAAGCGCTGGAGCACAGACGGACGGACGGGCAACGGCACGATTTCAATAAGGACCCTTAATAAACGAATTCTTCTCTTTTTTTGAGGATGAAGCCCACATAGGTCTGAGACCTGTGCGTAAATAATGCATTCAATAATGGTGATTGATGAGTTGGACTTTTAGTTTCAAACCACCGCTAGTGATTTTACAGCTTTTTTGCTGGCTAATCCAATCGGTCACCCTCACAAAAAGGTCCCAGGAGTTCGTAGCTTATCTCTATCTGTTTGTGAACAGATACCTGCTACGGCTCACGGTTATCACTTGCCATTGAATGATGGTGATTGATGAGTGGGAACTACAGTTTTAGAGGGGTTCCGAATTATTAGGAAGTGATTTTACATCAGAGAGTCTTTTTTGCTGTCCAAACCAATCGGTCACCCTTGCAAAGAGTTCCCAGGAGTTTGTACCTTATCTCTATCCGTTTGAACAGATACTGGCTACGGCTCACGGTTATCACTTGCCATTGAATGATGGTGATTGATGAGTGGGACCTACAGTTTTAGAGGGGTTCCAAAACACTGAGAAGTGTCCTACAGCAGAATACAGAGTCTTTTAGCTGGCCAATGCAATCGGTCACCCTTACAAAGAGTGCCCAAGTGTTCGTAGTTTATCTCTATCTGATTGAACAGATACCTCCTACAGTTCACGGTTATCACTTCTCTTAAACCGGTTATCATTTCTCTTAATTTATTGTTGTAACAATAATGTATTATATGTTATGTATATATGTTGTAATGTATTAGGGCTGAACCCCTACCCACTTACCCAGTCCTGGCAAACGTCTTCCACATATTGATGAGATGCCGCTGCATGGTGATATCCTCAGCGGAGTCCTGAGGCTCCATGAAGTCGGCATCCAGCACATAGCAGTTCTCGTCGCCATGAGCCACGCCCAGGTTGGCCGAGGAGTGGGTGAAAGCCTCGCTCACACTGTGCGTTCCGCGGTAGCCGAACCGGTAAACGTGAACGGGGACTGGTGAGCCGGTCGATTGCATCAGGGCTGCCTGGACTATGCCGGCACCGAATAGGCGGTCGCCCACTAACTGAAAATAGAGATAGGAAATAATTAGTTAATTAGGAAAGTATCTTATTATTGAGAGAATTGTTTGGAAAAGTTTAGAATTATGTAGAAAATTTTAGATGTTAATTGATATTTATTTATTACATCTTAGGTCTAATAAGACCTATGGCAAACACTAATAAATGTAACCAAAAAGATATATTACATTACATAAAAAGTAATATTATAGTACAAGAGAAAGAAAATATTTAATGAAAAATAAGACGAAATTGTCACAACCACATTTATTAAAACTTCGAGAAACTAGTTTCGGTTGTTACACCATTATCAATCTCAATCAAACTCAAAATCAAAGAGTTTGATTGAGATTGATAATGGTGTAACAACCGAAACTAGTTTCTCGAAGTTTTAATAAATGTGGTTGTGACAATTTCGTCTTATTTTTCATTATGGATACCTTCCACAATATCACCTTCGCCATTATTAAGAAAAAAAAATATTTACTGGAGAAGAGAAAGCTGGGTGATGAGTTGGGGGAGCAGGAGTAGAAAGGGAGAAGGATGGGGAAAGAAGAAAAATGAAGGAGGAGATGAAGGAACACATTGAGGAGAAGAGGGAGGAGGAGGAGGATGAGAAGGAGGGGAAGGAGGAGAAGTAGGAGGAGGAGAAGGATGAGAAGGAGGAGAAGAAGGAGAACGAGGAGAACGAGGAGAAGGAGGAGAAGGAGGAGAAGAAGAAAGAGGAGGAGGAGATGGAGGAGGAGAAGGAGGAGAAGGAAGAGAAGGGAGAGAAGGAGGAGGAGAAGGAGGAAAAAGGAGGAGAAGGAGGAGAAGGAGGAGAAGGAGGGGAAGGAGTGGAACGAGGAGAAGGAGGAGAAGTAGAAGGAGGAGAACGAGGTGAAGGAGGAGGAGGAATAGAATAGGCTGTCGCTTACTAGCTAAAAGCAGAGATAGAAAATAGTTATTACTGGAGTAGAGACAATATTTACCAGCTAAAAACAAAAGGAGGAAAATAGTGAGGTAGAGGCATTTTTGAATGAAGATAATATTAGTGGTGAAGAGACAGGTAGAGGTGGAAGAAGAAGGGGGGACCAGACGGAGGTGATGGAGATGAAGGTGGCGAAGAAATAGGAGAAGGAAGAGGAGGAGGAGGAGGAAATAGTTACTGGAGTAGAGATGGTAGAGATGAGTTGGGGGAGCAGAATGAAAGGATAAAAAGAAGGCTAGGAGGTGGAGCAGAAAGGGTAAGAGGAGGAGAAGGAGAAGGTGGTGATGAGGGAGAAGTGGAAGGAGTAGTAGAAGAGGAATAAGAGAAAAGAGGAGAATGTTTCGTTTGATGATGTGGAAGAGTGAGGGGAGGTGTAGGAGGAGGCGATGGTGAAGAAGAAAGATGTCCAGGTTGAATGGAAGAGTATGTAGGTGAAGAAGGAGGGCATTGGGAGGAAGAAGAAGGAAGGAGGAGGAGGAGGAGGAGGAGGAGGAGGAGTTGGGGAAGTAGGAGGTGGGGGAAGAGGATGAGGAGGACGGAGAAAAGGTGTAGAAGGAGGTGGAAGAGGAAGAAGTAGGGGCATGCTAAATGGAAGAATATGACGGTAAAGAAGAACGGCAGGAGGAGGAAGAGGAAGAAGAAGGAAGAAGTAGAATAAAATAGAATAGAATGTCTTTTTTATCTGTTGACTTGGCGAAGTTCGAACAGTGATGTCCACTCTACCACTTAACCACTTATGAAGAGACGAAGAGGAAGAAGGAAATTGAAAAGGAGGATGATGAGGAAAGGAGTAGGAGGAGGAGGCGGAGTAGTTGGAGTAGGAGGAAGAGGTGGAGGAGGAGGTGGGGAAAAAGGAATTAAAATAGGAGGAAGAGGAAAACTTAGGTGGGAGAGAAGGAGGAGGAGGAGGAGATGGTGGAGAAAGGGGAATTTGAGGAGGAGGAGGAGGAAGAGGAAGAGGAGTAGGAGAAGGAGGAGGATGAGCATTAGGAGGAATAGGAGGAGGATGAGAAGGAAGAGGGAAAGGATGAACAGAAGGAGAGGAGAAGTAGGAGGAGGATGAGGAGGAGGATGAGGAGGAGGAGGAGGAGGAGGAGGAGGAAGAGGAGGAGGAGGAGGAGGAGGAGGAGGGAGTAGGAGGAGGTGGAGGAGGAGGAGGAGGAGTAGAAGAAGAACAAGCAGGAAGAAAAAGAAAATTCTATGGAAAAAGAAAGAGACAGTAGAAGAAGCAAAAGACAAAGAAGGTTAAAACAACAGTTTTAAGGGATCATAAGATCTAGGCAAGAGTAGCATATCATAAATTAAGAGCAATCATTAGATTGTAGTCAGTAGGTCATGATCAATTCCAATTTGTCAGCCATTTGTTCAAATGCTGATTTACTGTTCAATAATTATTAGCTTCCCAAGAAATTGTTCCCGGAATTACCAGAACCCACATAGTGGGAAGACTTGAGATACTGAATGCTAAATATCTCGAATTGTCTCTCTTGTAAGTGGACGGAAGATTTGCGTTCCGAATTATTCTCGAGAATTCCTGACTCCAATTGGGGCTCTAATACTTCGTGAACAATTTATAGGCCAGTTCTGGGTATTGGGTCCCGTTGTTCGTGAATTCCTGATATGCCGATTCAGTGGTTTAGGTATTGGGAGGTTTGTAAAGGATGAGAACTGTTTGGAATTCATTGGTATTGGCTATTATGAAGTTGGTACAATTAATCTTGAATTATCGTGAATTTTTTCAAGAAATAAAGATCTAACATCTTACATTAATTTTACACCAGTTACATCTCTGAAGTTACTAGTTCTAAAGTAATCAGCATTTGCCAGTGGCGGATTAATGAATTTTTATGGGAGGGGGCGACATACCCCAAAAATACCCGGGGTTCGGGTGTGGAATAGACCCCTCGGGTTCGGAGGGGGGGTATGGAATAAAAATTTCGGAAATTTAGTAGCCTTTAACCACATTTTACGCCATTCTAGCACTTAAAATGTAGTAGAAATATAATTTTTTCGTGTTTAAGAACAATCAAATTTCTCCTAACTAGAGTAGTTTATTTCTGTGTATGTATGTATGTATATTCATCTGAAATTATGAATATAAATTTTTTTATACAATACAATATGTCTTGAACAAAAATTGCTTTGCTAGCTTAATTTTTATCAAAATTTACAGAGAAATGAACAGAGTCTAAGCAATTTATTCATGATCGTGATGATTTTCAGATCTATATACATATTTAAATTACTTTCAACATTCTTTCATGTTTCATAATACCAGTACTACAATAAATACGTATTAGGTCAAAAACAAACAGATATGTATATGCCCCTACCTATTCTATAAAAGATTAATCTTATTCAAACTTATTTCACTTGATATAAGATTTCCTTCATTCTCTGTCATTTGTTAAAATTCTTCATTGAATTATAATTATGTAGATAACAACAGTTGAAGATAAAGTGCTGGTAATATAGAAAATAAAACAAAATAAGTATTACAACATAATTATGTAAATAATATACCCGGCCTCCGGCCGGCGGAGTGGTAAGACAAGTGGGAGGTATTCCGTCTGTCACAGATGTGGCGAGACAATTAAAATTTAACCGTGTGACGTGTCACATGTGTTACCCTTTTTAATTTTTTAAAATGTGCAAGCCCTCGGGGAGGGGGCGGTCGCCCCCTCCGCCCCCCCTTTAATCCGCCCTTGGCATTTGCCCATCTGCCATTGTATGTAAATATAGTAACATAGCCGATTGATTTCGACTGTAGGTGATTCTTCAGACATCGACGTTATGTTTTGATCCAAAGAGCGTTCTACGCAAACGAGGAGTGAGGTAGTTGCGATTACTTTCCTCCCTCATTGAGCTAACAGAGTTGTATCTATTCCAAGCCCACTGAAACAAATTCTGAAGCTCTATGCTTGACAGTCTACTCTCACCTTTACACAGGGTCTGGCTACACAGGTGAGTGTGTACACCATCTAGCACACCTCTGACCTACTTCCTGCGTCAAAACATTCGAGAGAGACGTTTGGGAAGCAACACAATAACTGATGTACTAGCCTTTTTTGTATCAGAGACGAATAAAGCTTTTTTCACCTGAAGCCGCAATAATGAATGAAATGGAATATTTAATGGTTCGAACTGTTGAATGAATTATTAAATAAAATGGTTGAATCAAGGTATAAAATAGATTAATTGATGAATTAATGGGTTATTCATATAAGTTGAATTAATTGATGAATTATTCATATAAGTTCAAGCATAGATCAGACTTATGGTTGAACTATGGTTCATCTATGGTTGACTATGGTTCACAGATGGTTCGTCTATGGTTGACTATGGATTTACTATGGTTCACAGACGGTTCGTCTATGGTTGAAGTTACTTACTAATGAATTATTCAATGAAACTGTTGAATCAATTAATTATTGATATAAATGAGGGAATAAAATAGATAACCTGATGAATTCATTGGTCAATTCAATTAATAGATTAAGTTTAGATTGATAGATTATTTTTTCAAAGCTCAACTTACTTGAACCAGTTCAGTGACTCCCTGAGTTATAGGCTTGTCCTGTAGATAATGCTGTTTGATTCTGTCGGCCACTTCTTGCCTATCTTTACATTTCACTGTGTAGTTGTAGTCCAGCAAATGGGGAGCCATTTCTGTCCAATTGTCTTCCAATTTCTGCATTATTTCCTCATCGGTGACGAATTCTGGGTGAAAAAAGACAAAATTAAAAAGAATTCAAGGAACACAAACAAAAAAGAGAGAAATTTCCAAAAACTAGATCCGTATTGGAAATTGAGTTGTTCATGGAGGCTAGAATTTATTGTAAGAATTAGATTTTAACATTAATTTAATTTATTTTGAACAACAATAATAATAATAATAATAAGAATAATAATAGTAATAGTAATAATAATAATAAAAATAAGCGTATGGTTTTTATTGGTGGGGAGACCCTAAGGGGTAGTTCCTCCTCGTCGTTTGAGTCATTTCATGGGGAACGTGATGAACCTACTATTTTAGGTGGCTACCAAAGTGGTAATAAAGCTTAAAACATCAAGTTATTGTAGAACGGTCACCCATCCAAAAGCAGTATTGAGCACTCGCGGCTGAACACCACACTCACCGCGTGACCAATTTTGATCCGAAAGGACTAAAAAAATTAAAGAACCCCAAAAAAATAGAAGATACCAACAAAATTACACAAGAAACACATATATAAAAATAATTAAATAAATTTGTGTTAATATTAAAAATCTAAAGAAAAAAATAAATTAAATGAATAAATTAAAGTTAAATAAACAGAGAAGAAAAATATTACTAAATAAAAAAATCTACTTCAGATAAAATGACAACTTCAATAATTAATTAAATACCTAGAAAAATATTGTGATGTCTTTTTCCTTTTTACAATTTTATTCATTTTCCACTGGGATTATTATTTTTAATTTGTTGTTCCAAATTTATGGTTTACAGAATTTTATTACCCTATAAAAAGCTCTATCAACTAGATATTTTTTCAATTTTTTTAAAAATATTTAGCCTATATATTTTCAAGACTCTTTAAAAAGCGGTGCTAGTGACGGTAGCTTGTTCAAGAATTTCTGACCAATAGAAGGAGGGTTTTGTTAGAATAAGCTACTATTGTGACTCACCAAATCACAATTGGGAGTAAAAAAGTGTTTATTGATACTCCACTGTGCAAGCACCATCCTTACCGGCAGCTGGGGTAGAGTCCTTCCTCGGTGGTGAATCCGGCAATCCAAGGGACCGGCGCTGTTTGCCCATCCTTGATGACGTCATAGGGATGGCGGGGGAGGAAGGGGTCGGCCACGCCCTCTGGCTCAACCACGGGTCCGAACGGTGAGTAGGGGTTGTACAGAAAGGTCTGCAAGTGAGAAAATTGATAAAATTATAGAGAAAAGTAATAAGTAGTTGATAAAACAAAATAATAAAGAGAAGACAGATAAGGAAAAGATAAGAAAAAGACTTGTACATGCGGGTAATGAGTTGAATGATGGTGATTGATGAGATGGACCTACAGTTTTAGGTGGGTTCCGAACCACCGCGAAGTGATTTTACAGCAGGCAACGGAGTCTTGTTGCGGGCCAATCCACTCGATCACCCTACAACGAGGGCCTAGGAGATCGTAGCTTATCTCCATCTGACTGAACAGATACCTGCTACAGCTCACGGCTACCACTTCCTTATTGTATTAGGGAAAGATTGAAAAACATGTGAACTATGAAAGACAATGTAAAGGAATAACAAATTAATTCAATTTCACATTATAGCAAGAAAAATTGCAATTAACTTACTGTACAATCATAGCAAACGTCAAATTTCATAAAAATATTACTTCACAATAAATAAATTATTGTCAAATTGCAAATAAAAAAACATTATATTGAAAATACGTCATCACAAAATTCTAATTATAAGCAAAATATAAGTAAACTTATAACTGACACTAGAGGAGTGGGTGAAAAATTTCCTATAGCCTATTTGATAAAAATTTTAAATACTAGATATTTTATATTGATTTAACAATATTTATCCGATTTTTCAGTAGTAAAGTATGTAGCGTCATCTAAACTTGTGATAGGGAATTAAAATTACAGTATTATTAATTTATGAATAATTAGTAGCTAACTATTAATTAATTTAATCAGAATTGAAATATTATTATTCATAATTCAGTACTGTCAAAAAAAGGAGAAGATAATTTAAACATGTGACATCTAGAGATCAATTCATTGTCCACGTTAGCCTGCAATATGTTGAAACATCTCAGATATCCACGGTAGAATGTAATAAATTATCAAGTTTTGTAGCGTGTTTTCTGCAAATCCTGACTTAACGATTGAATATATGTGAAAATGTCAGAAAATAATATTTGTAGAGAATAAAATTATCTACAACTTTTGTTCCTGCACATTTTGTGATATAGTGAAGCTTTAAGCCACAATTAGCAAAAATCTTGAAGCACGCCACAATTAATTGGAACAGCGCATCTAAAAATGTAGTGAATGAGTAGACGGTCCGAATCCACCAGCAGAGAAACTGCAAAAGTGTACGCTAGCGCTACCTGTAGTCAGGAATTGTAACTGTATTCCTAGATTCGGTACAAGATTTTAGTTTAGCTCGAATTACGGGCGTATCGTTTGTTATATCGAAAAATGTGAAGAAACAGCATTTGAAGAGCATAAATTTGTCTATAAATTATGTTTAGGTAGTATTATGTGAAATAATCAAGCGATGAGTTAGAATTTTTAGAAAATTGAATGCCTTCTTCTAAAGCCCGTGTTTTGAACAGTGCTACCACAGTTCTTTAATCTGTGGTGCTACTTATTGCTGATTGCCGTTTGCCGCAGAGCAAAAGCTTAGAACGATCTACTCTGCTTTATAATTTAGTTAGACGAACTGCAATTTCAACTATTCGTTGGATAAAATTCTTATAATTTCGTAGAATCGAGAAACATTAAATAATAAATCCAGTACGCCTATTACCCTTTGATAAATGATAATAAAATGCAAATCAACAGGAGTGCTACAACATTGTGTCTATTATTTCTGAGATAAAGATTTGTGATATTCATGAAGATAAAAAATATTGTTTTTTTTAATTTTCAGCATAACTGTTCTTTTCATAATTTTATAAAAGTATAATAATAATTTATCAATTTTTACAACAGTATATCCATTTACATGTACCAATATTAACGGTATCAAGAAATACGAATGAATAACATTAATTTGTTAAAAATAATATATTTTCCCTTACTTTTAATTATGTATTCTATCAATATTCATCAACCAAATGTTGATAAAATGGTCACATAATCAGAAAAATCAAGAATTCTGCATACATGATTTTTAGTTTTCTTTACTTCAAATTGTATATTAAACTATTATTTATTAATCGTGAAATTAATATAAATGATGAGGTTTAAAACGTTCTATAACATTCAGTTGATAGTTTCTAACATGGTTAATGTACAAGTTAAAAATAATTTACACAAAAGTTGTAAAGAAAAATAAAATCTTGATAAAATAAGTACAGGTTTTTAGTTTTCTTCAATTTCTGACTTCACCGCTCAACCAATCATGAAATGACAAAATGGGTTTTTTAGAGAATTAAATTGTCTACAACTTTAATTCTTACAAGTTTTGCGATATAATCAAGAATTACGCCACAATTATCAAAAATATTGAAGCATGTCACAATCAGAACAGCGCGTCAAATTTCCTGAATGGGTTCACAGTCACCAGTCACCGTCTCCGGCCAAAAACGCTGCAAAAGTGCGCACTCGCGCTGTCTGGTGACAGAAATTCAAACTAGACGTCCGTATTCAATGCAAGGTTTCAGTTTTCCTGAAATTACGGCGTTATGGTTCATTATATCGAAAAATGGCATAAAACAAAATTTGTAGAGCATAAATTTTTCTATAGATTATGTTCAAGTAGTATTCTATTAAATAATTGAGCGTTGAATGAGAATTCTTAGAATATTAGATACCTACTTCTAAAGCCCGTCTTTTGAACGGTGCTACTTATTGCTTATTGCCGTGTAGAGCAAAAGCTTATAGCGAATTTACTAGTTTATAATCTAGTTAGACGAACTGTAATAATATCAACCTTTCGTTATATATAATTCCCATAACCTCGTAGAATCGATACATATTAAATAATAAATTCAGTACGCCTCAATTATTAACACATGATACTATAAAATGCAAATGAACAGGAGTCCTAGAACTTTGTGTCTATGATTTGTGATATAAAAACAATCAATATAAAAAAAACCCACAAAACATAATTTTATAAAAACATAATTTATTAATTTTTACTACAGTGTTTCAATTTACTTGTGCCAATATTCACGGTATCAAGAACTACGAATAAATAGCATTAAATAGTTTAAAATAATATATTTTCCCTTACTTTTATTTATGTATTTTATCAATATCCATCAACCAAATGTTAATAAAATGGCAATCAGAAAAGTCAAGAATTCTGAGTGAAGGATTCTTAATTTTCTCTGATTAAAATTGTTTTTAAATTACGGTATTTATCAATCGTAAAATTAGTTTAAAAAATTAGATTTACAGATAATGGAAAGTTGTATGACTCTCAATAAATTGATATTTGTTAATATATTCAATGTAAAAGTTTGGAATAATTTGGACAAATGTAAAAAAATTATATCTTTTAGTACAGGGTTTTAGTTTTCTTCAATTTCTGACTTCACCGCTCAATTAATCGCAAAATAAACGAATGATATTTGTAGAGAATTAGATTCTCTACAACTTTTTTTCTTATAGGTTTTTTATATAATCAAACATTAAGCTACAATTTGCAAAAAACTTGAAGCATTGTCACAATCGGGCCAGCGCGTCTAAAAATATACGGAATGAGTTCACTGTCAGGGATATCTGCCGAAAAAGCTTCAAAAGTGCACACCCGCACTTCCTGGTGACAGAAATTGTAACTAGACTTCCGTATTCAATGCAAGGCTCCAGTTTACCTCAAATTACAGACTTACCCTTCGTTTTATCGAAAAAAGTCAAGAAACAAAATTTGTAGAGCATAAAATTTTCTATCAATTTTGTTCTTTAGCATTTCAAAAGAATATTTGGGAGTTAAGTAAGAATTTGTAAAAGACTGGATCCATTCTATTGAAACAAAAGCCCCGTTAAAAATATACATAATGTCCTGTATAATGCTCTATAACTCAAAAACTAATATTCGGATTAAAATTCTGAAAAAAATTCTGAAAAGAGATGAAAATTTTGCAAAGATCAATCTATTTTTATTGCCAAATCATACCATTTAAAAATTTTATCGGCGGTCAAAGATCAAAAAAGTTTATTTTCCGATTTCACGCTGGAATTACAAACAGATTTTTCTGGAATATTTTTTGGGATTGTTACTAACTTATTACATGAAAACCTCTAATTTTATTCATGAGCTATTAGATGATTCAAAAAAAAATTACATTCCTTCATGACAAGGTCGAAAAGTGTGATATTGATTGGGGGAAAGTAAAGGGATTTTTGGCCAGTTTCGTCGTTCTAGTGATAAAACCCATGAAAGAATCAAGTTATTGCTGCAAATATCAAAATATTATTAATTAATCTTTTGCATTCTTAGCAGCCTACTACAACTTTACATGAATAACATCGTTGTTTTTATGGCGATATCTATATTAATGATATACCGTCGTGGCGAAAGAATTTTCAAATTTTTAACACGTTCTTTTGGAGAAACAATAAAAGAATTCTCATAATTTTTGGAATAATTTTTACAATATATTTTATGTCCAGAATATTGAAAAGTGGTTGACAAAGTCTGGAAAATCAAGAATTCCAATTTGGCTAAGTTTTACAGGATTTCAATTATTATTTTCTTTGCTTTTGTTTAATTTATCGAATTAAATTAACCCGTTTAACGTTTAATAAAAAGGAAAAATTGATATGGGAGGGATTATTTATTAGAAAATGGAGAGCTTTAAACTTCCATTATCATAATTATGTTGAATGAAATAATTTTAAATGGAGCCCAGGTTCTACTAAAACTGTAAAAAAATAAACAACTTTTAGTACAGGCTTTCAGTTTTCTCCAATTACTGACTCAACCGTTTAATTAATCGTAAAATATTAAAGGACAAGAATTGTAGAGCGTAAAAATATCTAGAACTTTTATTCTTACATATTTTACGAAATAATCAACTAATAAGACACAATTTGTCAAAATCTTGAGGCTTTGCTGTGAAGCTACCGTAATAGAAATACGTGGTCAACGAATCTTGGGAATAGTTTATCAGAGCTGAACAAATTGAATATTGAAGAAAGAGCACGCTTCCGCTACCTAGCGAATCATTTTTGAACTAAGCTCCTCATTTTTCCGTACAAGATAACATCACAACTTCACATTTATTCAAATAACTTCATAACCGGTTGACATATCAAAAGGTCAAGACATACGATTTGTAAAGGATAAAATACTCTACAATTTTTGTATAATAGTTTTATCATAGAATAACGAATTAATCCGATAATTTATCAAAAACTGGAAACCATTCGAACTTCTTACTTCCGTATTGAGTAGAGTTTGTAGATTTCGATGAAAGTATCTTCATTATTTAAGCTTGAAATAGAAATTGTAATCAATTAATTTTGTAGAATGATTTATGCTCTACAATAACTATTTAGTGCGTTTTCGATTTAATAAACGGTAAGATTGTAATTTTAAGATAACTACTGACTTGCTTGTCGACGAAATTGATTTTTAGTTACAACTTATACCGCTAGATGGCGCGAGCGTTCATTTATTCCAATCTATCTCTCAGTTCCTGAATTTGAACTTCAGTCTGTTGAACCTGTTCCATAGAATGTCAATGCTGGCAAAGATTACATCATTTTCATTCGTTTTTAGAATGCTTGCGCTGCATTTCGCTGCATTGTGGCTTCAATTTTGATGACAATGCGTCACGTCCGTTCTATTATTACGCTTACTATCTCAATTATATGCTTTTATTGGAATAATTAAGCCTGCTGCCAGCATTGCTTTATTTCATCTCTATTATTTTCTTCTTCGCAAGTTGATTTGTCATTGTTTATCAGTTTACAATTTATTATACTTTTCATTTTCAGGCTTGCCCAAACAATAAACTATTTTATAGAAAAATCAACTTAATCCAATAAAATTTATCAAAACAAACAATGCAGAGTAATTTAAAAATAGGAAAACATGTGAAAAAATTAGACTGATGTAAAATATCGTTATTTTTTAAAATATTTTGAGGAGAATGAATATATTTGAATAAATTAATATTTATGAGAATAAATTGACAGGAGACCGGGGCGAACCCCGAGAGATTTTTCGGGGGATATATACTTTAAAAAATATTTTGGGGGTACCACCTAAAAAAAGGTTTTTATTTCTATTTTATTCCATGACTATTTTGTTGAGGTACAGTTTTGTTTTTTATTTCTCTTTTATTATTTTTGAGGAATAGAGGAATTATTTCTGTTTCAAAATTTATACTCCTTGAGGTATTCTCTCATTTTATTTTATTCCATTACTATTTTGTTGTGGTGAAGTTTCATTTTTTATTTAATTATTCTACGTGTATTCTTTCATTTTAATTCATTACTTTCTTGAATTTCTTCATTTTCAGGCTGTTGAAAATGAGTCATCACGATTCAAAAACTTTTCAGCCTATGTGAGTGAATATATTATTTATTCTCAATTTTAAATTGACTGAAAGTCGTTGAATTTCCAAAAAAAAGTTTATATTTCATTACATTACAAGTTGATTATTATTTTCCTCTTCAGACATTATTTATGTTACAAAATTTGAACTTCATGAGGTGTATTGCTCCATTCTATATTATTCCATTGCTTTCTTTTGAGGCTTAGTTTTTTATTTTTTATTCAATTCCAATTTATTCATTTTCCTCTTGTCATTATTTTTATTTCAAAATTAGAAGTCCATAAAATAAATTCCATTAATGTTTTGTTGAGGTGTTGTCCCATTTTTTATTTGTATGATTTCAATTGCATTACTAATTTGTTGAAGTGTAGTATCATTTTTCTAATTAATTTTATTATTATTTTTCTTGTACTTACCATAAAGCTGGGCACCTGTTTAACAATTAGCTCAGCCGGCCTTGTATTAAGACAAGCGACCAGGTCCGCAGAACTGGAAGTGGGACATCCCAGAGATGCGGCTAATTTTTTGGTTTTCAGGGGAACTGATTCGACCAGAGCCCATGGATTTAGCACTGCCCCACTACCTGATATGCCCTTGTGGAACAGACCTGCAATTTGGAAAAAAAATTAATTCAATATTCATCAACTTTCTTTGTAGTGGCGAAGGTGGTGGTGTAGAAGATATCCATAATGAATAATAAGACTGAAAGTTGTCACAACCACTAATATTTTTTCCTACAACTGCTCGTAAAATACAGTGCAACTTGGTTATAACGTCATTCAAGGGACCACACAATTTTTGACGCTATATAAGAGTGACACTATAAAAGGGTCATAAAGCTCATTATTAAATAACGTAGGAGAAATAATATGTAATCTCTGTTTTTAAAAAAAAAACATACTTTAATGGCATTATTGGTGTAAATACAACTGAATTTATAAATTACAGTAAAATGTTGGGCTGTTTAGATTTAACATAAAAAAGTTATAAATTGCCAAAAGAAAGTAGCTAACGTTATGGTTTTTTATCCAGAAATACTCTACAGTACAGTAGGCCTAGCCTACATAAAATAAAATGAATAATGAAGCATAATATGAAATGGTTAGTAAAAATACAAGCTTACAAATGAAATCCTACTGCTGAAAGAAATCTGTAATTTTCTTCTGCACACCCTTCTTCTAACTAATTCGTAACTAATGAATACGTCTGCGATGCACTACATTGATGCACTACATTGATGCACAACATCGCTCATTTCAGCCATTTACACAAGGTTACTTTATATTACGAGGTTGACGTTATATACGAGGTTTTAAAATATTTTGACGATAAATCCGAGGTTTTACCAATGCTTACACTTTAAGTTTGGCGGGACTTAGGCTTGAATGACGTTATATCCGTGTTGACGTTATGGCCAAGGCCGTAATAACCAAGTTGCACTGTAGTTCTTTATGTACTGAAAACTAATTGTAAAATACCTCTTTACTGCTCCGCAAGCGGTAAAGTACTTTACGCTCGCCAGCTGTTTTCTTTATGCTTCTGTTTTGATTTTGATGCCTTCTCATTGGTGGATCACGGAATCCGTGAAATTCACATAACCTCAACAATGGTGAAAGCTAAACAAATCCGCGCATGGTTTGTGATGTTACAAACTACAAGCTTTTATTGTGTTGGAATTCAGAATTGCAGTTGTAGAAAAAATATTGTATGTAATTCGCGTGTGAAGCTTCTTTATCGCTCTCGCAAAATTACTGCGCTACGCGTCGCGCAGTAACTGTTTTGGCTCGAGCGATAAAGTCGCGCTTCACGCTCTTAATACATAAATAACTAATTGAGATACTGCATTAATAATGCAAAAAAAGGCAATAAGATTAATTTTACACTTGCGTTACAGAGAAACAGTTGAAGAACATTTTGCCTCATTGAATATTATGACATTGTATGTTTGAAACCGTTCTGTGTGTGAAGGAAAAACTTGAAAGTATTTTAAAGCAGGGACACAATCATGATTATATTACAAGAAATAGAGACAAGCTTTACTTAAATAGGCATAATCTTGATTTTTTTCTTAAGAAACCCTCTTACGTTGAAGCCAAGTTCTATAATCATTTGCCCCTTCACATCCAAGAATCAAATTAAAATAAATTTAAAAATCAATTGAAAGAATATTTGATGAAGAGAGCGCTCTGTAATGTAGAAGGATTTTTTCCTCATGTTAGTAATTGACTTTAAAATATTGTATCATTTTATTAGATGTAGTAACTGTAACTCTGATAGTTATACATTAGTTATAGTTGTTAAACTCTTGAAAAAGTTAATTTATATGTTTACTAAAATATAATTTATACTCTGACACTATTCAATGTACAAAAATTGTGTATGAAATGAATAAAGAAATAATGAAATAAAATGAAATACTAGTTTCGGTTTTTACACCATTATCAATCTCAAACAAACTAAGTTTGTTTGAGATTGATAATAGTGTAACGTCCTAAACTAGTATCTCACTAAATGTGGCTGTGACAACTTAATGTCTAATTACTGTATTCATTATCAATTCATCTCATTCAACATTTATGGAATGTTTTGATAATTTATAAAAAGTTGGAATTTCATTTTTCATATGAATGTTCAAAAATACTTGTAAGTATCCCAGTTTTGTAGCTAAAACCCTTCAAAATTGGTAAATTATTTTGTAATCACTCGCTATTACATACTAATGATGTAACTTTTTTAGAGTTTTAGATGAGTTCCGAACCCCTTTATAACGTCAAGTTAGGTTGAGAGAGGTGGTAACGAACCCTCTGCAAAGAATGGTGAACCTACAGTTTCAGGTGGGATCCGAACCACTTCATATAGTTAATTCAGGTTGGGAGAGGTGGTGGCGAACCCTCTAAAAAACATGGTGAACTTACAGTAATGTTTTAGGTGGGTTCCGAACCACTTAAAAATTTAAATAATTTTTTATAGGGAGGTCATCGTAAACCCTCTTCCAAAATAATTTTGTTATTTTTGACTCCATATTCTTACCTCTTGATAGCGGTGAAAGGTAGTGATAATGCACACTGACTCCTCCCGCCGAAATTCCCGTTATGGTAACACTGTCCGCGTTCCCGCCAAATTGCCGAATATTGTCACGTATCCATTTCAGGGCTGCCACCTGATCTTTCAGGCCCAAATTTCCCGGCAGCACTTTGTCACCGGTGCTCATAAATCCTGGGAAAAAACACAGATGAGACAAACACAATAACGCAAAAAAATTATAAAATAACAATGACTGTTGGGTCTCCCGTAAGTGTCTCCCCACCACGAAAAGCCATACGAATTTACTTACTGTTGGAAAAATTGTGATTCAAAAATGTATTTTATGGTAGATAAAATGAGACACAAGAATAATAAACTAAAAATAGGACACAAAAGCTGTAAAAAGAAACAAGAGTAATATCCAAATAAAACTACCGTAATTGCTAAAGAAAAATGTCGTTTGCGTAGTACGCTCTTTGGTGCACGGCTCATTGAGAAAAGTAGTCGCAAACTACCTTACTCCTCGTTTGCGTAGTACACTCTTTGAACTAAAGGTCAGTGAGGAAAGTAATCGCAACCTGCCTCACTCCTCGTTTGCGTAGTTAACTCTTTGGGCACAGAAACATGATGTTGAAGTCTGATGAGTCACCTACAGTCGAAATCGGCTATAGTACTATACATAATATAATATATGTATTATATATGTAATTATACATAATATATGTATGTATACATAAGATATATTTCATATCTCAAAAGTTCCAGATACGTGTAACAATGTATGGATTCATCACGAATCACGAAATATGTCTGCGTGGGACGAATCAATTGTTTATCAGACAATGGAATTTCAGCGAACAAATGAGATACGCTTTCTTTTCATGTCAGATTCACAAAATCCGAGTCACCGGGTCGGAAACTCCAATTTTATGATTCCATAGCATCCATCAACTTTTGACAGATGCTTTCCATCCTCCATCAATTCCAAATTCCATCCATAAAATGGATGATCTATTCAGATGTCAAAAGCTTAACCTGATAAGGCCGATCATTTGTATTACTTCTTATCCAGGTATTACCCTTTTAAGGATCATTTTTTCGAAGTTTCTTGGATTGGATGTTATTAGGACTTCGAAATGTTGTGTGTTGCTGTGAGAATTTTGTTCATTACTTATTTCATGAAAAATAAAAATTCAGTGAATTTGGCTTATCTAAATGTAAGTTAGTAATAACTAACCGAATTCACTACATTTTTACTTTTACATAGCCTACAGTTTTTTCGAAGTTTCTTGTATTGAATATTATTAGGGCTTTCAAATGTTATCTATTGCTGTGAGGAAAAGGTTTTTTAATCAATTATTTTGTGAAATATGATGATTCAAAGTTGAAATTTTTCTGTTTTGGGGGGCATTTGATATCTTCTACGAGTAATTTTAAACTTTTTTAAATTTTCCATAACTAAACGACACCTCGAGGAATAAAATGACATATTTTCTACTCCAATCAAGCATTTAGATTTTTCAAGATACATTTTCTATAGAAAATTTATATTTTTCAAACATTATTTTGAGAAAATCTATTAGATTGAAATAAAAAAATGTCATTTTATTCCTCTAGATTTCTTTTACTTATAGAAAATTTATAAAAAGTTTAAAATAACTTGTAGAAGAGATCGATTGCCCCCAAAAAACAGAAAAATATCAACTTTGAACCTCCATATTTCACAACATAATTGAGGAAAAAAGTTTTTCCTCACAGCAATAGATAACTTTTCAAAGCCCAAATAATATTCAATTCAACAAACTTCGAAAAAAAATTGTGACAAAAAAACCTGCGAACAGCCTTAATTTATGCCGGTTAAGTGTCAAGAATGGACGAACCTTTGTCCAAACTTCGCCGTTTTATGTAAATGCGTCACTTAGATTGTCATTACCGATCATTAAGATCATACAAATAAGATCATTGTACATAATATCTGGCACTATAAAAAATAGTATCATACTGGTTTACTATAGTATCTATGTGATGTTCATAATTTTTTTTCAAATACTGATGTGCAAAATTTACATTAATAAAGAAAAATTATAATTATATAATTTACTCCTCTCTTTATTCTTCTCCCTCCTCCACCTTTTCATCCTCTTTCTTCTCCAACTCCTACCCCCCCACCTCCTTCTCCTACTCCTTCTCCAGCCCTACTCCTCCTTCTCATTCTCGGATTCTCCTTTTCTTCCTCTGTCCATCTCTATCACTTCTTCTCCTTTTCTTTCACTACTCCCCCTTTTCTTCTCCAACTACTCCACCACCACCTCCTCCTCCTTCGCCTCCTTCTCCTCTTAATCCCTCTTCTCCTTATTCTTCTTATGCTCCACTTTTTTCTTCTCCTTAGTCCTTCTCTTCCTCTTCTCGTCATCCTTTTCCTTCTCTTTTTTCTCATTCTTTTTCTTTTTCTACTTCTCTTCCTCCGACATCTGCTTCATCTCTTCTCCTCCTCTCTTCATTCTCCTCCCTCCTCCTCCTCTTCCTTCTCCTCCTCCCTCTCCTCCTCCTCCCTCTCCTCCTCCTCCCTCTCCTCCTCCTCCTCCTCCTCCCCTCTCCTCCCTCTCCTCCTCCTCCTTCTCCTCCTCCTCCTCCTCCTCCTTCTCCTCCTCCTCCTTCTCCTCCCTCCTCCTCCTCCTCCTCCTCCTTCTCCTCCTCCTACTTCTCCTTCTCCTCCTCCTTCTCCTCCTCCTTCTCCTCCTCCTCCTCCTCCTCCTCTTCCTCTCCTCCTCCCTCTCCTCCTCCTCCTCCTCCTCCTCCTTTTCCTCCTCCTCCTTCTTCTCCTCCTCCTTCTCCTCCACCTCCTCTTCCTCCTCCTCCTACTCCTCTTCCTTCTCCTCCACCCTCTCCTTCTTTTCCTCCTTCTCCTCCACCTCCTCCTCCTCCTCCTCTTCCACAACTACTTTCTCCTTCACCTAAGTACAACTCTCAACATCTGAAGAAGACTACCATTACTTTCTTGTAATTTTGCTCTGAAATCAATATTTAAGGACTTGAACTTAATCCCATTTTGGATAATGGCTAGGGGGGTTGGGGAATCCAGTTCTTTCGAAAAAAGCCTTAAAAGAGCTGATGGTGTTTTCGACCACATACTTGTGTAGAAGGGCATTCTTCACTTTGGTATATTTAAAAAAGAAATATAGAAATAGGCTATGTGTGAACCTGCGTTTAAAGCTTTCAACTTTCAATCCACATATATAGAGTCTCTTGTAAATCGTAAACACCAGCTCCACAAGTCACATTAATTACAGAAATCTTATTAATGTGATAGCCGAGTGCCGTAGCAGGTATCTGTTCAATCAGAGATAAGCTACGAAACTCCTGGGCTAGCTTTGTAACGGTGACCGATTGAATTGGCCAGCAAAAAATACTCTGTTCATTACCCACGCACAGGTCTCAGACGCATGTGGGCTTCATCCTCCGAATAAATGTGATTGTTTGTGGATTCTGAATTGAAAGCGTTTTTCGTACTGTATTTTGTCTTCAACTTTATCATCTTCACTATTTTATTTTAGAGGTGTACTCCCCAATAGAGAATTTTCATAATGATAATAATAAAAATATTACTAGTAATAATAATTATTATTTAATATGTGGGTCGTTAATGAAGGCGAGTCCCGGGACAAAAAGGTTTTGGGAACCGCTGAGATAGAACATCAGAAATTCAATTAACCGTCACTGTATTGATTAAATTCGTGTACGATATTATTAACGATGACCAATGAAGCCTGTATATGAAGAGCACATGTAGGAGAGCATGTAGAGCACATATTATAGAGCATTTACACACAACACATGTTGGCTAGACCGCTAAATGCAATTAAAGGCACTCTAGCATTCATTAAAAGCAAGCTCAATACAGAAACAAACAACAGTCAACCGCCAATTTAATTAGTATTTAAATTTTAAAACCTTACAGGAATTTTCGGATTGCTATCTCGCTGCCGATGAGTGTTTTATGTGTTTTAATCAGCATAGAATCATATAAAGTGGATATTAAACAACGTGTTCCATGGTTACAATGTGTATTGGATCAAGTATGCAACAGATAATGCATAATGATTACTAGTGCACCACACGGGCTGGAGAACTCTGATCATGGGAAGTGATAGCAATGAGCCGTAGCAGGTATCTGTTCAATCAGAGATAAGCTGCGTTCTCCTGGGCGCTCTTTGTGAGGGTGACCGATTAGATCGGCCAGCAAAAACGACACCGTTCTTTGCTGTAAACTCACTTTCTGGTGGTTCGGAACCCACCTAAAACTGTAGGTCCAACTCATAAATCACCATCATCCAACTCATTATCCACGCACAGGTCTCAGACCTATGTGGGCTTCATCCTACAAAAAATACTCGCTCAAAAACATCTAACTTTGGATAGGGTAACTTATTTTTAGATTATCCTGGGAAAGGCGATAACAAAAACCGGCCGTTTCACAAATACTGACTCAACAACGAGCTACCGCAGTTTTTAAAGAGTCTTGAAAATAATTTATTATAGAAATATTTAAAAAAATATTTAGTTGATGAAGCTTTTTATAGTGTACAAGGGTTCCTTTCACATAGAAATTAAGCCTCACCTCAACTGATTGGTATATTAATGCACCCTGTACCCTGCTTATATGTGGATGAAGCTACTTTATATGTAAAAACTAATGAAATTAACCAAAATCTTGACGTACACGATTATAATACAAGAAGCCGAGGAGATTATCATTTGGTGAGTCACAATAGTAGCTTATTCAAATAAAACCCTAGTTATATTGGTAGGAGATTCTACAACAAGCTACCGCAGTTTTTAAAGAGTCTTGAAAATATAGAAATATTAAAAAACAACTGGAAAAATATTTAGTTTATAAAGCTTTTTATAGTGTACAAGAGTTCCTTTCACATCGAAATTAAGCCTCACCTCAACTGATTGGTATATTAATTATGGTAACTAGTGTATAAGATTGTGTAATTGTTGATCTGACTTGTCTTATACTCCTTAACTGGAGTCTCCAAGAAGTAATCTACAAGAAAAAGCCTAGTTATATTTGTAGGAAATTCTACAACAAGCTACCGCAGTTTTTAAAGAGAAATATTGAAATATTAAAAGAATAATTATTGTTAAAAAAATATTTAGTTGATAAGGCTTTTTATAGAGTACAAGAGTTCCTTTCATATCAAAATTAAGCCTCACCTCAACTGATTGGTATATTAATTATGGTAACTAGTGTATGAGATTGTGTAATTGATGATCTGACTTGTCTTATACTCCTTAACTGGAGTCTCCAAGAAGTAATCTACAAGAAAAAGCCTAGTTATATTGGTAGGAAATTCTACAACAAGCTACCGCAGTTTTTAAAGAGAAATATTGAAATATTAAAAGAATAATTATTGTTAAAAAAATATTTAGTTGATAAGGCTTTTTATAGAGTACAAGAGTTCCTTTCATATCGAAATTAAGCCTCACCTCAACTGATTGGTATATTAATTATGGTAACTAGTGTATGAGATTGTGTAATTGATGATCTGACTTGTCTTATACTCCTTAACTGGAGTCTCCAAGAAGTAATCTACAAGAAAAAGCCTAGTTATATTTGTAGGAAATTCTACAACAAGCTACCGCAGTTTTTAAAGAGAAATATTGAAATATTAAAAGAATAATTATTGTTAAAAAAATATTTAGTTGATAAGGCTTTTTATAGAGTACAAGAGTTCCTTTCATATCAAAATTAAGCCTCACCTCAACTGATTGGTATATTAATTATGGTAACTAGTGTATAAGATTGTGTAATTGTTGATCTGACTTGTCTTATACTCCTTAACTGGAGTCTCCAAGAAGTAATCTACAAGAAAAAGCCTAGTTATATTTGTAGGAAATTCTACAACAAGCTACCGCAGTTTTTAAAGAGAAATATTGAAATATTAAAAGAATAATTATTGTTAAAAAAATATTTAGTTGATAAGGCTTTTTATAGAGTACAAGAGTTCCTTTCATATCAAAATTAAGCCTCACCTCAACTGATTGGTATATTAATTATGGTAACTAGTGTAAAAATTGTTTGTAAATAGTTTGTAAATAATTAGTTTCCTGTCTAGCTTTACAATCAAACCTTTTTACTGCTTATGTTGGCTGGTGTAGCATATATTATTGAATAAAAGAGAATTAGAAATGATTCAATCTACCAGAAATATTACTTTCCTGTCTCTAGACTAGAAAATACATGTATTTTAACAATAAAATAGGGGCCAGTGTCTACCAGCTGTTTGCCGGGTTCCTACACTGCTAATGTTGGCTAGTGAGTTTTATTAAATGAAAAAATCACAATAATTTTAATGTACGAAAACTTTTACTCGTCTCTTAACAACTAGTAAATCCATAAATCAGAAAATTTCAGACCATCCTCAGGGGGATATTACACAATCGTTTATCTTTATATAAAATAGGCGAACATGTTTTTTTGTGATGACAACTCCTCCGTGGTTTCTCGACCGATTTTGTTCGTTCACGTCTCATTTGAAAGATCTCATCGAGTAGATGTTTGATAAGGTCTTGAAAGTCATCAAAGTGGACATGAGCAATGAACGATCAAAGTTTCAATTTTTTCCATTGCTTTAACATAGGGATCGGTGAGCTGAAAATTTTCACATTTCAATTTATGATTTGATGATCAGCTGTTTTAAAACAAAAAGTTTATTTTTCATTGTTCAGAGAGGGAAAAGAAGAGGGTGGGAGGATAGGATAAAGAGGAAGAGAGAGAGAGGAAAGAGAGAGAAAAGGTGAAGAAGGAAGAGGAGAAGATGAAGAAGACGAAGGAGAAGAAGAAAGAGGAGAAAAAGAAGAAGAAAAAGAAGAAGAAGGAGAAGTCGGAGAAGAAGTAGAAGAAGAAGAAGAAGAAGAAGAAGAAATACAATTCAATCCAATTCAATACAACTAACTTGGTTTCATTATAATTCCAGCCTATTTTAAAAAAGCAGTTCTTATGTGTATTTCTCAGTTGACCTTGATTGCACTTCAGTGAGCTTCTAATTTAAAAAAAAAATTTAATTTTAGTTTGATTAAATTCTAGCCTTATTACAATTTTTTGTTACTTTCTTGATTTTCACAGTGTTTAGTTATTGATTTGACTCGTATTTTTGCTTGTTACTCCTCCCACCAGGGGGCGTAACTTGACAACCAATCACAACGTCCGATTAAGGTCAGCCTCTTTACCTCTTAGCCAATAGTATCATTCCATGAACAGTATATATAAGGCTACTCTGTACTTCAGTTTTCAGTTTGATTGAGATTGATAATGGTGTAACAACCGAAACTAGTTTCTCGAACTTTTAATAAATGTGGTTGTGACAATTTCGTCTTATTATTCATTATGGATACCTTCCACAATATCACCTTCGCCATTACTAAGAAAGTTAAAGAAGCGAGTCAAGCAGAACAGGTGAAGTTATATTTCAAACTTAAACTGAAGTTTGGCGTAGCAGAGAGGAATATATTTTTCAATAGACAGTGCCTTAAATTGGGATTAGTACCGAAGTTTGTTTCAGTAAAATCCAATAACAAGTCCATAATTGCGCAAAAAAGTATTGAACAAGCACAAAAATTTTGGATAAAGAAGGAAATTAGCTGGTGGTACAAAAGAAGGGATAGCTTATCGTTCTACATTTTCATCTTACATTCGCAACTGACGAAAAAACTACACAAAATTGAATGGGATTTCATAGACAATAAGTGCAGGGACGAAATCTATAAGAAATTAAAAGAAAAAACCGTTACACAGAACTTGAAATTACAGAAACTTGTTGAAGAACAACGTCCAAAACCGAATAATACAAATCATCACCATAAGTTTGCTGATAGAGTTAAAAATTTCACTAACGTCGCGTTTTCACCTTCAGAACAAGAATTGCTAGGACAAGGTACTAAATTCAACAATTATAGTAGTTTAGGGAGCAAACAAGCAGAACTTCTAGCATGCAGCATTGATAGGAATTGGAGAGTGTCACAGAATCGTATTTTAACCAACAGATGTGCAGACATAATTTTACAAGAACAGGCAAGACAAGTTTTACCCAATATTCAACGTACAGAGGACATCGTGAAGAAGATTAAGAAGAAAGTCAAAGACAACGATTTGATCATAGTAAAAGCAGACAAAGGAGGCTATATTAGAGAAAACTGAATACATAGGTAAAGTTAACGAATTCATTTCAGATAATAATTTCATTGAGATTAACTCCAATCCAACCAACAACATCAATAAATTAGTTAAAAGTAAGCTGGCAGGTATCACAAAGTTAATTGATAAACAGGAAATCAAATATTTAACAGTTATGAACCCATACCCGCCCAGATTATTTGGTCAGCCCAAGCTTCACAAAAATAATATTCCGATAAGACCAGTAGTATCATTTATTAATTCTCCTTGTTCGAAATTGGCCCACAAACTGAACAGTAGCTTCAGATCTTTAACGGGATTCCAACCCAAATTTGGAATCAAAAATTCATTGGAGTTAGTCAATAAAATCAAAAATATTCCTGTTCATTCATCTTATAAACTTGTTTCTTTTGATGTAACTAATCTCTTTACAAATATACCAACTGAAGAAAGTCTTAACAGAGCTGAAGAGATCATGGAAACTACAATTAATGATCCTATTATTAGAACTGAGCTGTTGGGATTGATGAAGTTATGTACTGAATATAACTATTTCAAGTTTGACAATAAATTTCATGAACAGAAAGATGGGTTAGCGATGGGTTCACCCCTTTCACCCCTACTAGCTGAATTATTTATGGATAGCCTTGAACGTAGAATTTTTGAAAATAATAATTTTAAGGATAGGATTGCTTATTGGTACAGATATGTAGATGATATTATTTGTTTGTGGAAGGGTAGTAATAGACAATTAGATAATTTCCTTAGCTATTTGAATCGTTTACACCATAAGATAAAATTCACCATAGAGTTAGAAGAGAATAGTGTTTTAAATTTTCTAGATTTAAGAATTGACCATAGCACCGGAACCCACAACTTCTCTATTTTTAGAAAAGTAACTCATACCGATGTAATCATACCTCATCACTCATGTCACCCAATATCGCACAAACTTGCAGCTTTCAATAGTATGATTTATAGAGCTTTAACCATTCCAATGAGCAATCATCACTTTGAAAAAGAGATTAGTACGATTAAACAGATAGCTATTACAAATGGATATGAGGAAATCATTGTCAATAAAATATTAAATAAAATAAATATGAGACTAGCAGTCAATGCTAGCATTACTGTAACTGAAACTGGGGAAAGGTCATGGATAACGGTGCCTTACCTTGGCCCAGTTTCTGATAAATTAGGAAAACAACTGAAAAAGAACGGTTTTGATGTAGCTTTTCAAACCAAACCAATTTTAAAGAGCTTATTTGGGCGTAGTAAAGACAAAATTGATATCTGGGATAAAAGTGGGGTTTATAAATTGAATTGCGGTGATTGTAATGCTTGTTATGTAGGTCAGACTGGTAGAAGTTTCAAATGTAGGGTAAATGAACATATCAGGGATTGGAAAACCCAAAAAGGAGATTCAAATTTTGCAGAACATCTCATTAATAATGGACACAAGTTCAAGGCTGAAGAAAATGTTGAATTTCTGCATTTGATTGGCAAAGGGAGACAATTGAACATTTTAGAAGCTTTGGAGATAACTAAGTTGGTAAAAAACGATTCCATAACTAATTTAAATGACCAAATTTATTTTAACCAATTCAATACAACTAACTTGGTTTCATTATAATTCCAGCCTATTTTAAAAAAGCAGTTCTTATGTGTATTTCTCAGTTGACCTTGATTGCACTTCAGTGAGCTTCTAATTTAAAAAAAAAATTTAATTTTAGTTTGATTAAATTCTAGCCTTATTACAATTTTTTGTTACTTTCTTGATTTTCACAGTGTTTAGTTATTGATTTGACTCGTATTTTTGCTTGTTACTCCTCCCACCAGGGGGCGTAACTTGACAACCAATCACAACGTCCGATTAAGGTCAGCCTCTTTACCTCTTAGCCAATAGTATCATTCCATGAACAGTATATATAAGGCTACTCTGTACTTCAGTTTTCAGTTTGATTGAGATTGATAATGGTGTAACAACCGAAACTAGTTTCTCGAACTTTTAATAAATGTGGTTGTGACAATTTCGTCTTACTATTCATTATGGATACCTTCCACAATATCACCTTCGCCATTACTAAGAAAGTTAATGAACAATCTGATATCACAACTTACACTGTAGTTCAAATTAATATATTGGCTTTACTCACTTATATTGGAGATGCTAGAGGGATGCATTTCACTTCTGGAAAGAAGCTTTGTCAGCCTCAGACAGCCTCAGGTGGAATGCACCCCTCCAGCATCTCCAATATAAGTGAGTAGAGCCAATATATTAATTTGAAATACAGTATCAGTTGTAATATTAGATTGTTAAATAAAAATAATTATAAAAATACCTTTGTCAACTCACTGTTAGCGCACAAGCATTATGCTTATGCTTGTTTTCATCTCATGCAAGATAGACTTATTGTATGTGTTTACACTAATATTTATAATTATTTTAATCATTGTTGTAAGTCTATTTAGAAATGAACAAAATTGCAATGTGAAATATTTATTCCACGCTACCTAAATTTTAATATTATCATTATTTTAATTATTAAAGATTTACTTTTTCAATAAAATCGATTGCAGGCACTGAATTGGTGTTACAAGCTAGTTTTTTTTTTGGTTATTTTACAGTATAACAATACAGGGTTTGAACTAAACAAAAACCTGTAATTAACATTGTCCTTTTTGTAATAATTATGGGTTTGTTTCTTTTTTTAAGTTATGGAAGAATTATATCTGTTTATTTTGTTTTTTTTTTAATTTTTAAAGAGTATGTTATTGAATTGTATTTCGATGAATATGTTTTCTGGATTTCTTGTTCCATGACGAACTGCGTTGTTATTATTAACTTTTCATGTGAAATTTAACGACTTGCAGTCAAATATTTGTTATGAAGTGAGTTAAAATACTTTTTCTTAACAAATATTTGACTGCAAGTCGTTAAATTTCACATGAAAAGTGAATATTTTTTGCTGTGTTTTTCGATTGTTTTGCAATGAGAGGATGATAATTGTGTGTTTTTTAGTTTTGTCACCTCATGGAGATACTGTAAGATCTTTATTACTTTACCTATAAAATCATTATTGATTTCTCTCATTTCACGAGCTTTCTATGTTTACTAGTAATATTATTGAATGAACTCACAGCTAGTGCTCTAGTATTTACTTTGCTGGCTGTGCCAAAAATGTGTTATACACTTTATATTGTGAATTTTCTTATTTTTGTATTTTGGTGAAATAAAATATATATAATAGATTGATTTGATTTGATTCATACGGTAAAGGTGAGTGGGGGACTAACTTAATGCTATCTCTATAGCCATTCGTCTACTATGATAAAAAGTAATTAGAGAAATAATTAATAAATTTTGTCGTTTTTCAGATAATGAGGGCATCATACTCGTATCTAAATGTATTGAATGAAGCCAAATGAACTGCGAATAAGTTGGTTTTGAAGGAACTGACAATTGATAAAAAACTGATAAACTGATAAAAAACTGACAAACTGATAAAAATGTATAGAACATAATAATTTTGAATTCCTCAAAGTGAATAAGTAATTCCTGCATACAAGTCTGCCAATAATTTTGTCGAAATAATGATTTATGAATAAGAGCAAATAAATACTGACGAGCTTTCAAAAATCACAAAATCATAATTAATTTTGTAATTTGTAATCAAAATAATTTTTACATTATTTTTTAATCGTAAGCATGACTCAAGCTATCGGTTGCAATATTTTTGTAATAAATCATAGAAATTTAAATAACAATAAAATGCGAATTTTTCTTGAATCTGAATTGTTATTCTTCAAGAACACCCATATTATTAGAGAAAAATATTTTGCTGATGCAAAACCCATGAGAAAAATACAAACTCAAGGCCCGTTCAAACCGAGACATCTATTAGATAGAGCACTCTCGTAGAGTCTAGACTCTTTTTACACGTGTCTAGATTGCCCTCTGAGAGCTCTTTACTGTATTTAGTGGTTAGGCCTCTGTTCAAGAGTGTTGGTCTCCTAACTGTACCTTGCTTGTATGTTTGTATGAAGTTATTTGTAAAAAGAGTTTTGTATAAAACAAAATCTTGATGTACATGATTATAATACAAGTTGAAGCCATTAAGAATAAAATTTACTAGTTAATTCAACACTTATTCGTGTGATGACCATTTCTCACTGATGTAATGCTTCCTCAGACACTGCTGGAGGCCTACTCGTTTAGTTGCATAACAATTTACAAATTACAATTTTATTGTACAAGTAGAAGAAGTAGCGAAACCTTTCCCGGTGGTTCAGAACCCACCTAAAACTGTAGGTCCAACTCATCAATCAACACCATCCAATTACCCACGCACAGGTCTCAGACGTATGTGGGCTTCATCCTCCGAAAAATTTTTTTTGCGTCTTACAGTAACTACAAATACAAGAAATAAAATAAGTTTGTAAATAGCTATTTAACAAACTTCATACTATATATGAATATTCATCTTTTCATGACGAATAAATAAATAAATAAATATAGATCTACAACAGGGCTTTTCAACCGAATGAAACTCAAATTTTATTGCCACTAAACAACAATACAATAATATTTTAATTGTTCCGAAGGTTACAAAATCTGTTTGGCTGGGAAATGAATACTAAAGAAAAAACAAAAAATAAACAAACTAGATTCAAAAAAATAAAAAGAAAGAATTAAAATAAGTAATAAGATTAAAACTGCAGAAGCAAAGGAAAGTACTTCAATTTACATATTGTCATAAACCTTTAAAAATATTCAAAGAGAAGACAACGCTTACCGACTTATAACTTAACATATTATTGACGGATTAAAATAAATCAAGTTCCTCTAATAATAAATACTTGATACTCTTGTGTTAACTAATGTTTCTTATAGCACCTTTCTACATCAATTGTTGGACCCCTCTTCTCAACTAATTGATACAGTAATTATTTATTTATTTATTAAAAATAATAATTAATAATTAATTAATTATTTACAAATTAACACATTATGGTTACTAGTGTATAATTGTTTATCTGACTTGTCTTTTATACTCCTTTTATACTCTTTTATACTGGAGCAGATTTCTTAATCTGTGACTGGAGTCTCCAAGACGTAATCTACAAAAAAAACTAATTTGCAAAACTGTGTATTTTGCTTACATCTCTTAAAATCCTACAGAAGTAGATTAAAAAATCATAATTTGAATAGAAATACAGTGCCAGTTTTGATATTAGATTATTCATCAAGTATTACGTCATAGAAAACATCAGAGATTATGAAACGTTAGCGCAATTATAAAAAGAGGCTTTTGAAATTGTATCGTCGTGGTTTGTATACGTTTTAGCCTACTTTCTTTATAGTGGCGAAGGTCTACTTGAGTAGGCTAAACTTTTATTTTTTTATATATTATAATTAATTTTTATAAATAAAATAAATTATTTATTTATTCTCAATCTCAATTTATTGCGGTGACAATTGTTCAAATTCTGTATGTCTATTTATTCTATGCACAGTTTTATAATGATAGTCTTTGAGCAGTATGACGCTGAAAGTTGAAATAAAATTGTTTCTGAACAACTTGGAGGAGTTTGATTTGATTATATGGAGTAAAATGAATGATTTGACTTCACGTTTGAGGAATTAAACAAATTCGGAGAAGTTTGGACACCCCATGACCTTGAGGAAAATCAAGAAAAAAAGTATTTGTGTTCATAAACATGGGCATTAGTTACCGGTTCACAGGTAAGCGATAACGTTCCCATGAACGCAACCAATGGATCGGGCGAATGAATGAATGGTGATGAATGGGTGTGATTGGATAAATCCAGAGAGAATAGAAGTAAGATTCTTCTTCTATATACTCTGGATAAATCCGGTCAAAATTGAGTAAGGTCAGTTTGTTGCAAGGATCAGTAACACACAAGTTCCTGGTCCACCAGGGCAACAGAGCCGTGAAGGAGATTACATCTGGTGATGTGATGATGAAAAAGAGTGAGGAGAAAATAACGGAGAGATAACCAAAGAGAGATTGATGACGAGAAGAGTGCTTGCGCTCCCTCTCGCTTCGCTTTACTGGCTAAGTTCACGAGTCACTTCTGCACAGCTCTGATGTCCTGGTATCGGGTCTTGCTTTGACTCTCTAGCTTCATGTCATACATAGATGTCTTTGAAATTGTAAACTGTCCCTCCTGTAGATGTCTGCTGCCCTGGTAGTGATTGGATCTTGCTTTGACTCTAGTTTGGTATGTTTTCTTTTCTTTATCGAACGATTGTGAAAGGGTTCAGCTCTCTCCGCCACAGTGGCGTAGCGAGGATCAGGGGGATAGATCACTTCCCCAGGCACCCAGAGACAAAATAAATTTTTAGAATTTAACAAGTATTGAGACAAAAAAGTCTTGAATCGCTAAAATATGAGAGGAACTATTTTTCTTTCTTTTTAGAGAGAGATTTTTGAACGAGCGAAACGAGCCTTTTGACTTGAGGCTCGAGGCGTTGTGTGTTTTTGGGTATGTTCCACGATAACTTTCGAACGCCTTTATCAATCAACTTCAAATTTGAAACACAGATTCTTGGTATCTTTAGACAGGTCAAGTTCGTTGGCCAATAAAATTAACCGACTCCTTCATCCTTTTTGAGGCGAATCAAATAGATATATATTCATTGATATACTGTATATCACTATATATAGAAAATAGTTGTTTCTACGATTCTACCATATGATGGCATTCGCAATAGATTTCAAAATATATTTTGAGTTATTATCAGCTGTAGGTGAATATAAATGTGATCAGATTTTTTATAGAATATAAATCTGATAATTATATATCTGTGTCAAAAGAATGGGGAGTGGTAGATAGCCAAAATCAATCATGGAATGGATGCCTCATGAGAAAAGGAAACGAGGACGCCCTCCCAAGCAATGGGAGCAAGCCATAAGAGGTGCCATGATCTTAAGACAGCTGACTCCTGAAGATGCCGAGGACAGAAAGAGGTGGAATTTTAGATGCGAGAGACGGCCTGATTCTGTATAAAAACTCGCTTGATGATGATGATGATATCTGATATATAGGTATATGAGAACAGTAGGTATGTTTTGTGGAAAATAAATCTGTGTGAGCAAAGATGAACTTGATTAATTATATAATTCTATTCGCAATGTTGTGATATATTTAAAGTTATACGATTGCAATCTGAAGTTGAAGTTAAAAGTTCAGTGATAAGTGTGTGCCATATCGTTATTGAAAAATCGCGACAAGTGTTGGGAAAGTGACAGAACATTCAGCAAGAGACCTTAGCTGCAATTTGATAGACTACTATTGTGAAACTATACGGGTGAGTCGATTTGATATACAGTACATTTAGCTGAATTGATACATAATTCATATTACAATCACAAATATTAATTAGACAATTTCTCAATTTTGGTGAAATGTTGAGTGTTTACTTTATATAGACTATTTGTATATTTATGTAAGTTATGTGAATAAAAAATGATGGAATATTTATCTTTATTTTTGATTATTCAAGCACTTCAATTGTGAGAAATACATACTGTAATACCTTGTGAAAAGTTATTGAGCTTTGAGTAGGATAATATTATGGCTAGTTGGCTGCTGGAATCCTGGACTTGTAATAGTTTTTATAACATCACATATTCCAGTAGCATATATCCAAAATATATATCATATATCATATAATACATATATCCATAAATCGTCTTTGGCTTAGATCTTCTAAAATAGCCTGAACTGTGAATAAGTTACGGATTTAAAAATTTTAATATTTGTGAGCGAGTTCTCCAGCCCGGGGGGCTTACTAGTTAGATATTTAGAGATTTTTATCTTTTCTATTTTCTTTTCTTTCTTTCTATTTTTCTTTTGTTTATAGGAACTATTTTCTTTAAAACCTGAAGTTTTTTATCTTTGTATAGAAATTGGTCTCAGGGGAGTGCTTGAGCACCCAAAACAACCCCCTTGGGTGCGCCACTGCTTTTTAAACAATTACCGGGGGAGCAGTGGCGCACCCAAGGGGGTTGTTTTGGGTGCTCAAGCACTCCCCTGAGACCAATTTCTATACAAAGATAAAAAAAATCCAGGTTTTAAAGAAAATAGAAATTGGAATGACTGTAATTAAAAGTTAAAAATATACTCTCTAATCTGATTCACGAATCCAGTATCTATTGTTCAAATGGAGGCTTGCTTTCCTCATGAATCACAAGGCAGTTGCCAATGACACCATAAAAGTAAACAGACTGAATGGAATAGCAAGTTTAAATATCCATAGAGAAAGAAATTGATAGAAGTTGACCGGAAGCAGGTTATCAACGTGGGGAGGATCCAGAAAATTAAGCAAAGGATCCAGAAAATTGGATTTTGTTTTGTGAAAACTCTTACAACAAAGCTTCCATGACAATCTTCACAATGCAGCAATGTAAGTAATTTTCTAAATAATTAGAAAACATGCATGAATGAAATTCAACATTTATTTATTAATGAAGCTGGTTTTTTTTTTGTTATTCTATTAATTAGTTCTATTATTATTTATTGAACCATATCAAAGAACACGAATAGCTTCGTTTTGAGGCGATTATTTTTTAAGGATTTTTGAGGAAATAGGACTGCCTTATAATGGACTGCCTGACAAACGACCTGCAACACTTGTAACAACACTTTGCAGTAACTACAAGAACTAATACTATTAATTTGTACTTTGAAAGGAAGCATATTCCATAGCTCCCTTCTCTAGGGAGGAAAATAGACAGACAACTCCAATAGTTTTCACTTCCAGCCGGAGTACCCAAGCCCCCCCTCGAACAAATGAAATTTCTATTTCTAGAATTTAAAATATTTCAATTTTCTACTCAAATATTTGACTGCATAATGGAAAAATTATTACTTGTGAGTTACTAGTGAAACATGCAGTTCGTCATGGATACCAAATTTCAAGAATTTTCCTTATCATTTTAATAAGAAAAGGCCTACTTGTTTTGCTGTTACATTAACATTTATTTTTTAATTAGTCTTATTTTTTAATTTTACCTGATCAAATGTGGTCTGAATTACAGTCTAATAATTGAATTTACATGCTACCTATTTCAATATTTGTGGATTTCAAGATATTTCGTGAAAAAGGTTTTTTTATTTGCTGATCGAAGAATGAAGAAAAAAGCAATGTGTGGCAATGCTTTCAGATTCTATTAATTCTGTCTTGCCCCTTGTAATAAAAGAAAATGTTATTGAGCAATCTTTGTAGAAAATTGAATGTTCTACAAATATTGTCTCTTGACATTTTTTGATTAAACGAAAGATAAGCCCGTAATTTGAGATAAACTGAAAACTTGTGAGCTGTAAAGCATCGGTTCTCAACCTGGGGTTCGCGAACCCCTAGGGGTTCGCGAAGTATTGCCTGGGGGTTCGCGGAATGATAATGTGTAATGGCGGATTTTACGGGCAATATTTCTACAAGCTAAGCTTATGTAGGAAAAAAATTAAATTACAAATTAATAAAATACACTATCTAATATGTAGACTTTGTAGACTAATTGTAATCAAACATTAACAAGCAAAACTTGGTGCTCGTATTTAATACAGATGTTAGTTTGCGTAGTGCGGGGTGATTTCAATAAGGCTGTGGTCAGACTGCATGCGTACTCCCCCCCTACTGAGTAGCCACTCCCCCTGACGAACAACAGTAGACTCGCCCGGTCGGCGGCTCAGTATCAGTGACGTGTTGTCTTGCCTGCGCTGTTTGTTTTCTTCTCGCAGTCGTCTGCCTAACCTCAAACCTCAACTACGTGTCATTGATTACTGTAGGTGTAGTGTTCATTTTAAAGTCGTACAGTCTGACAGTCTGTAGTGAACGAGAACGTTGTGTTTTAAATTTAAACGTTGTTGCTTCGTTTTATTTCAATTTACGATGGATCAGTGGCTGAAAACTGGTACAGTGAAAAGGTCCGTGCCTAGAACTGAAAAGGAAACTCAAAATGAAGAATTTGCTAGTGAAAGCAGCAAATCTTCCCCAAACAAACTATTAGATCAGGCTGAAGAAAATTTAAAGTGCTCTAAAAAAAGGAAAGATGAAGACAACATCCCTTCTGCCAAGAAAAGAAAATATTTTGATGAATACTTGAGCTATGGATTCACATCGTTCGTAGAAAATGACTATCCCAGGCCAAAATGTGTTGTGTGTGGTGAGTTGTTAGCTAATAGTAGCATGAAACCCTCTTTACTCAGACGACATTTAGAAACAAAACATGAAAACTATGCAAAGAAAGACAGAATTTTTTTTGAGCGGCTTTTGAAACAGAAAGATGTAGTATCATATTTTGGTACAGTTCGCAAAGAAAAAGAAAATGCTGTTGAAGCGTCTTATAAAATAAGTTATCATATTGCCAAGGCCGGTAAAAATCACACCATAGCTGAAAACCTAATCCTTCCATGTATAAAAGATGCTGTTAGTTGTATGCTTGGGGATGAAAGCGCAAAAACAATTTGTACTATCCCACTTTCTAATTCCACTATATCCCGTAGAATCCAAGATATGTCTGATGACATTGAGGAAACAGTTGTTTCCAGAATAAAGAATAGTAATTATTTTGCAATCCAAGTTGATGAGAGTACAGATGTTACGAAATGTGCGGTTTTGCTTGTAATTGGTAGGTATGTCTACAAAAATGAAATGGAAGAAAACTTATTGTTGTGTTACCCTCTCCCTGAAACAACAAAAGGTGCTGACATATTTGATGCTATTAATGGTTACTTTGTGGAAAATGACATTTCTTGGGATAAATGTTGTGGACTGTCTACTGACGGAGCAAAATCTATGTCCGGCTGTTTCATTGGTCTTCGAGCATGTGTTAAAGAAGTGGCACCCCATGTAACTTGGACGCATTGCTGTATCCACAGGCAAAGTCTTGCCTGCAAAGGGCTACCTCCAGATTTTAAGTCTGTGCTGGACGAAGCTGTAAAAATCGTAAATGTCATCAAATCAAAAGCCTTAAATTCAAGACTATTCAAATCTCTTTGCGAAGACATGGATAGCATCCACCTAAACTTACTTTACCATACAGAGGTTAGGTGGCTATCCCGTGGCAAAGTCCTCGAAAGATTGTTTGAGCTGAGATATGAGGTGCAGCTGTTTTTTGAAGAAACACCCTTCTACTTGTCATCAAAAATGCACGACAGTGGTTGGTTACAATGTTTGGCGTATTTAGCAGATATCTTTCAACAACTTAACAAATTGAACCTTGCTCTCCAGTTGAACTCATTAACGATATTCAAAGTGACTGAAAAAATAGAATCCATGACAAAAAAAATTGAGTTTTGGCACAAGTGCATCCTTGAAGGTAAGGTAGAAATGTTTGAGACATTGCACAGATTTCTTAAAGAAAATAAGCTGCACATTTGTGATAGTGTCAAATTGAACATAACTGAACACTTGAAGGAGTTGAAGATGTCTTTCACAAAATACTTCCCCAAACTTGATGCAGGTGTTTTCTGGATTCAAGATCCATTTTCAGAGGAGAACTTCCAATCTGCAAAGTTGACTATTTCAGAAAAGGAAACGCTCATTGAACTTTCTACTGACAATACGTTGAAGTCTGAATTTAAAAGTAAAACTATTGTGAAGTTTTGGATAGATTTGTCATCAGAATATCAACATCTGTCACGCCTAGCCATCAAGTTTTTACTTCCATATCCATCAACAGTGTTGGTAGAAAGAGCGTTCTCCTCGTACGCATTTATTAAAAATAAGTACAGGAACAAATTGAACACTGCTCCAGACTTAAGACTATATTTATCTTCTTTCGAGCCGAACTTCAGAAAACTGAGTGAAGATAAGCAAGGACAAGGTTCCCATTAAATCAAGCATTTCTTCATAGAAGTATGGTTTTTTTAAATCAAACCATAAGACATTCATAAAAAGATAACTTAAGAATTTACTTTTTATTTTTGAATTAAATTTCATTTTTAATACTGAACCTGCTGTTTAGTTTTAATTAAGTTAGTATTAATTAAACACAATTCATATTTGCTGTATAGATATTTGTGTCATGAAGTATAACCTTTGTAAAAATTTTAACACGAGTAACATTTTTTTTGAATCTATCCTAAGGGGTACAGTAATCACAAAAAAAATTTCAAGGGGTACGCGGCGAAAAAAAGGTTGAGAACCGCTGCTGTAAAGTAAAATCCAAGAGTCTAGTTACACTTTATGTCAACAGATAGCGCGAGAGTGCGCTTTTGCAGCCTTTTCGACTGAAGATCTGACCGTGAACTTCATTCCGTAGGCTATAATATCTTTAGAAGCTCCGTATTCCAATAATAAATTGTGAAATGCTTCAAGATTTTTTCTAATTGTGGCTTAATACCTCATTATTTCACGAAACGCGTAAGGACTAAAGTTGTAGAGAATTTCATTCTCTATAAATCGTATGCTTTACTAATTTTCTTTATTAAACAACAAAGTCAGTATGTCTAAAAAAAACGAAAGCTTGTTTCAGAACGGGATTTTTTAATGTATGGTAGGCTAATTATCTTCTTGATCTGTCAATTCTTCAATTTTCAACTCACCAACCTGACCAAATTCACATGTAAATGATCTAATCCACATTCTATTTATCTTCATTTTTGAAAATGATATTTCGTGAGAAAATTGTTTATTATTCCCAAAAGACTGAATAATAGGAGCATCTTGTAGCAAGTTATTCAGTTTTCTACAAATTCTGACTCAACCCTGAGGTATTAGATAATGTTATTGTCAATCCTTGTAGACAATTTTATGCTCTACAAATTTTGTCTCTTGATATTTTTCGATTAAACAAACAACACGGCTATAATTCAAGGAAATGTGAAGCCATGTATGAAATATTCATGAAAGTCTAGTTACAATTTCTGTCAACAGGTAGCGCTAAATTGTACTTTGCAGCTTTATCGGCTGGTTTCTTATATCTGACCGTGAACTCATTCGTCTATTTTTAGAAGCGCTGTTCCTATTATTGTGACATGCTTCAAGGTTTTTGATAATTGTGGCTTAATACTTCATTATTTCGCAAAATACATAGGAACAAAAGTTGTAGAAAATGTTATGTTCTACAATTCTTATTCAGTAATAATTTCAATTATTTTCAACTATAAAGTCAGTAAGTCGAAAAAACCGAAGACTTGTTTCAAAACGGAATGATCCAATTCTCGAAAAACTTCAAGATTTTAGCTACTTGTTCACAAAACATGTTCTGAATGTTATTGACTGTTTTCCAACTTTTGAATGTAACTTATGATAGACTATATTATATTTTCTTTGTTTACTCAATTGGCAATAAGTATTATGACTTACCCAGAGGTAAAATTGACTATTTATATCTGTAGGTATTAGATTGACCAGAAATCCTTGTTTTTTTTAATTAATTGATAATAAATTAGGACTTACCTAGAGGTCCCAGCCTGTAATTGAGATTAACATAGATAATGTGATTGTCATCATCCATCAAGTAAGTGGGCTTAAAGAAATCACCCGAAAGAAATTGGAAGGCGCCTCCGTGTATATGCACTATCACATCCAGTAGCTCATTTCCCAGTTTATGCTTCTAAAATAAAAAATACATATATAAAAATAAATGATAACAGAATTGAGAGAATAGAGAAGAAAAAACAGTGCTTGGACAACGAAAGCAATTCAAGAAATAACTAAAATAAAGATAAAAAAGTAGTTTTGGAAATATAGAAGAAATTCTGACTAAAAAATTTTAATCCAATACTACGCAGTGTCATGATGCATTCCTTCTCCATTAGTACATAATTCTACCCTTTTTCACTATTATTCACCATTTTTTAAATATTTATTTACTATTATTTCCCACGATTATAATACACGAAGTCGAAGAGATTATCACTTGGTGAGTAACAATAGTAGCGTATTCGAACAAAAACATAGTTGTATTGGTAGAAAACTCTACTACAAGTATTCAGGGTGATGAGTTCATGAGTGTGATCGTGATGACCAGTCACGACTGCTTAAGACTGCGCTTGGATGGGTAACCGTGCTTTAATGACTTGATTCTAACTCCGCCTAATAAAGCATATTTTCATTTCATTTCATTTCATTCTATAAGCTCTATTAACACTTTCCTATAGAGGTTCGGACTCACCTAAAATAGTAGATCTCCATAGCATGGCTCAAACTGTAAGGGTCTCCCCACCATTAAAAGCCATACGGTACGCTTATTATTTTTAAATCGTCGGATTATGTCACTTCAAACGATTAAACTTCTATTTTCTTTCAATCATTTTCAACCTCTTCCTCATTCCGTCTTTCTTTCCCTTCTTTGCACTTCCCTCTTCTTCTTTTTTCCACCTTCTTTATCATTCTTTACTTCACTTCCTAAATAATTAGATCACTCTCTTCCTTTTTCCTCACCTTATCCCCTCCCAATCACCGTTATTCACATTTTGAAAAGAAAGGCACACAAAGAGATTGGATAGAGCAATCAGCAAATTGTATCACCACTTTCTTTCTCCTTCTTCTCCTTCACCACCTCCTCCACCTCCTCCTCCTTAGCCTTTTCATTCTCCTCCTTCACATTCTCCTTCTTCTTTTCTTCTTCCACCTCCTCCTTCTCCTTCTCCTCCTTTACTTCCTTCTCCTCCTTTACTTCCTTCTCCACCTCATCCTCCTCCTGCTCCTCTTCCTACTCCTCCTCCTCCTATGCCTCTTTCTTTCCTCCCACCTGAAGGAACGTTCATGAAAAACATGTGATTGAAATGTTATGTTCTATGTTCTGGCTCTATAACTGAACGAGCGAAGCGAGTTCTTCCTTTTGACTTGAGGCTCGAGGCGTTGTGTGTTTGTTTGTATGTTCCACGATAACTTTCGAACGCCTTTATCAATCAACTTCAAATTTGAAACACAGATTCTTGGTATCTTTAGACAGGTCAAGTTCGTTGGCCAATAAAATTAACCGACTCCTTCATCCTTTTAGAGGTGAAACAATAGGATAGGTTCTCAGCCCTTCATTAATATATCTATATATTACTATATATAGAAAATAGTTGTTTCTACGATTCTACCATATGATGGCATTCGCAATAGATTTCAAAATATATTTTGAGTTATTATCAGCTGTAGGTGAATATAAATGTGATCAGGTTTTTTATAGAATCTCTATGAGCTGATATACTAATTTCATTGCCCTGATATTTGAATATAATTATGAACAGCTGTTATTTATGTGGTAAATATATCAACTAAATATATTCCATTGCCCTGATATATAGGTATATGATTACGGTAGGTCTTTTTTGTGGAAAATAAATCTGTGTATCAGAGCAACGATGAACTTGAACTTAAAGTGATAGATGGCTTGTGAATTTTATCTAAATAAGTATCTTCAAAGCAACCGTTTTTCGTTACTACCTTACCCCTACGATAAGCTTTCCAAATGAGTTTCCCTTTCAAAAATTAATTGTTTGCAAGCGAGTTCTCCAGCCCGTTGGGCTCACTAGTCTAAAAAAAATTCTGAATTATGTTTACTTTCTTTGGACGATTGGACTTTGGATGTTAGTGCTTCTATTACAAAGTAGAATTCTAAATTAACATTCTAGAATTGGAAAGAATTGTTTTTCAAAAAGAAATTCCTTGTAAAAAATTGGGATAACTTGGTATTTGGATTTTCCAGTGTTGTGTATTAGCGAAAAAAGCAGTTATGGGTAAGAGCCAGTATCTTTGCTTTGTTGTACTTTTGAATAAATAAATAAAAATTAATAAATACGGGATTAGTGTTGATTGAACTCCTTTTTACTGGTAAGTGAAAAATAATTCCATTTTAATATCCTAAAATAATAGACTATTAAATAAGTTTAATTCTTGTACGAAAAATGAATTAATAAATAGGATAGAATTACCTGTGGCCTGAATACATTGACAAATAAGCAGTCCTCCGATCCAACAATCTGATAGCCCAGATGAGTGTATTGTAGACAAGCACTGCCGTATGTGCTAGCATTATAAACACCTTTCCATGGTTTGGCTGGCTGTGCTACCTGGAAATTTTAGAAATAATATATGCGAATAAATTGGAAGCTAACTGTATTTTTCAGAGGATGAAGCCCACATAGGTCTGTGACCTATGTAATGAGTTGATGGTGATTGATAAGCTGGAAAAATTTGACCAATCAGACTCGACCGGAGACGTTAACCGGTTACCGGTAGAGCTCCAAGGAACTCAACCAATGATTTTTAAATTGTTTCTTTGAAGTGAAAAATTGTAAATTGGTTAATAAATTCTTATAATTGACTAAAATTAAGTTCACTCTATATTCTGTCAATGGATAATTTTAAATACAAATTTAATGCTTCGTAAGAGTTGTTACTTTAGAATACAAAGTTGTTCCTGAATCAATATTGAAATAAAGTTACTTTTTACTCTGATACATGATAATAAGTGATACAAATGGGTTTATTATAATGCCTGTGATTTTTAGAATCGAGAATCAATAAGAACACACAATAATTGATTGAAATGAAGCCCATTTTATACTCTGCTAATATATAGTTTCCAATACAAATGGGTTGATTATGATACCTGTGATTTTGAGAATTATTGTTACTAAAGAATGCAAATTTGTTCCTAAATCAATAGGTAACTACAAAAATCTATTTAAATAAAGTTACTTTTTACTCTAAAACATGATAATAAGTAATACAAATCGGTTTATAAAATGCCTGTGATTTTTAGAATCGAGAATCAATAAGAATACACAATAATTGATTGAAATGAAGCCCATTTTATACTCTGCTAATATATAGTTTCCAATACAAATGGGTTGATTATGATACCTGTGATTTTGAGAATTTTCACTTTAGAATGCAAAGTTGTTCCTAAATCAATAGGTAACTACAAAAATCTATTTAAATAAAATTCCTTTTTACTCTGATACATGATAATAAGTGATACAAATGAGTTGATTATAATGCCTGTGATTTTGAGAATCGAGAATCAATAAAATCAATAAGAAACTCCAATAATTGATTGAAATGAAACCTATCTTATAAACTTATTATTGTAAATTTAACGATTACAATAATAAGTTAATATTAACAACGCAGATTGTTATGGTACAAGAAATCCAAGAATCCTATTTTATACTCTGCTAATGTATAGTCTCCAATACAAATGGGTTGATTTTTACCTGTGATTTTGAGAATTGTTACAAAAGAATGCAAAATTGTCACTGAATCAATCAGCGAACACATAAGACCAATCTTATGGGTCCTTATGGGTCTTATGGGTTCGTTGGAATCAATAGGCAACTTCAAAATATGATTGAAATGAAGCTCACTTTATATTCAAATACATGATAAATTAAAGAATACAGATGACATAACAATGGTAACTGTGATTTTGAGAATTGGTGCTATGAAAAGTCAAATTGTTAATTGATTAATAAATTCCAATAATTGTCAAAGTTCACTTCATATTCTGCTAATTGAGATTTTTCATACAAATAGTTTATTTAAAATGCTTATGATTCAAAGAATAGTTACTGTAAATTAAATACTCTCATACCCACACTCAGGCTTTGCTTTTGAGGGTACTAATTTCCTTTATTATAAAATGTGTTTTTCAATGTAAAAAAATGTAAAGAGGAAATAAAATAGATTTAGATTTTTTTTACTTAATTGGAAATGGGTATGATATGAAACTTTAATAATAATTGACCTATATTAGGCCAATCCTAAAACACATAGAACCGATATAAACGTTTAAATAAAAGAGTTTTACGGTAACAGTTTTCAACTATTCATACATTTCTATGTTGAAACAACAAATATATAATAGATCCACTGTTCTAGATTCCAAACAAGTGATTAATTAATTTTTATGATTAATAATTAATTATGATAAACTATTGTCATTCAATAGAAGATACATTTTGCACTTTCTACATCGGTAATATTATTTTTTGAGCTTGAAAAGATATAATGAAAGTATTGCATTACCACTTCACAGTAAAATTATATTCATTATTATTATTATTATGATTATTATTTTTGTTTTTCATCTCACACTTAAAAGAAAGTGGTTCATATTCTTACATCGGCATAATTTTGCAAGATGTAGAACATTTAAATTTATCAGAGAAATAAGACTACAATGGAGGAAGATTTAAAAACTCTCTAACTATTGTTGTTGTGTTCAGGATGACAGACTTTTGCAGCTGGATGTAGGTTTCAGGTGGCAGATTCAACAGGGCTAGACTGTGATGCAATTTTTTGGGGATTAGCCCTGTGCTTGAGACAACAAGAGGGACCACATGCACCTCTTTCTGCTTCCACACCCGTTTGATGTCTTCAACCAGTGGCTGGTACTTATTACACTTCTCAATCCATGTTGCCTCCAAATTATGTGACTTTGGAACTGCAACATCAATCAGATATGTTCTCTCAGCAACTTTGTCAGTGAGTGTAATATCTGGTCGATTACTTGGAACCGTTTTGTCTGTTAGAATAGTCCGATTCCAATAGAGCCGATGATCACATGACTCAAGGACATTCTCGGGTGTATAGCTATAATATGGGCTAGCATCACCTGTGAGCTTAAGCAGCCTAGCTAACTTCTGATGAATGATTGCTGCCACCTGATCATGCCGGTAAAGGTATCTAGTGGGTGCCAGTGAACTGCACCCTGCAGTGATATGCTGTATTGTTTCACTGGCTTGGAGACACCTCCTACAGTTGTCATTTATTATTCCATCTTTTAGAATGTATTTTCGGTAGTTCTTTGTTGCTACAACCTGATCTTGTATAGCCAACATGAATCCCTCAGTCTCCAGGAATATGTCTGCTTGTGTCAACCTTATTATTATTATTATTCTATTACTGATAGTAAAATATTTTTTTGACCAAATATCTCTTTCATTGAGTTTTCTCCAATACTGACCTTAAACCTGAGCTCTCCAACGGGGGGACGGGCGTAGGGTATTCCCAAAAACCCTTCGAAAACCTTCCCCGACTTGGTTTTCAGTAAGGTACCCTGGAGGCGACCTTGAGGCAGAACCACTTCCGGTGTGCTGTCACACTTGCTTGGGGCCAAAAGTGTAGAAAGAGTGAAAAAGAAGAAGTAGAAGAAGATGGAGATACTCGAGGAAGCCATCTTAGAATTGCTTTGTCCGCTCGAAGGTCTACAACTAAACAAAAAGTTTTAAAAAAATAATGGAAAGAAATTATCAAGAGAAGTAAAAAATGGGGAAAAGTAGAAGATAAATAATTATAAATAGTTGATAAAAGTAGCAGTGATTGTATAAAAAATGTATGGAAAACTAGAGGAACAGGAGTTAACAAGAGAAAGAAATACAGATGAAAGTAAAAAATATAAATACTTATTAATAAGTTTAAGAAAAAATGTATTAAGTTGATAAGTAATTTAATTATCAAGAGAAAAAAACAGAAAAAAATAAAATATATAATACTCAATAACAGTAGCAATGGCTGTAGTTATCAGAGCAGGAAAAGGTTTGAAAGAAATGTAGTAGGAAAAAAATTATTGAGAGAATAAATACAGATAAAAAAATAGATAATAATTTATAGTAGTGGCAATGATTTTGGTTATCAGAGCAGGGAAAAAAGTGGCAGAGGAAGATGAAAAACGAGTTATTAAGAGAAGTAAATGATGATAACAGGAGAACAAAGTGATAATAATTATGAGTAGTTATTGTAATTAGCAGAGCAATAAATTAAAGAAATTTAAAAAATTGTTGGAGGATGATAAAAAATAAATTTATCACTGAATGAACTGTGACTGTGAGTGATAGTAGAAAAAAAATAACAATTGGTTGATCTGTGAACTGAATGTTTAGGAAATTATAATAATAAAAATAATAATAATAATAATCGAATCGTTTTCTACCAACCTTGTCATCTCCAAAGCTTCTAAAATGTTCAATTGTCTGCCTTTGCCAATCAAATGCAGAAATTCAACATTTTCTTCAGCCTTGAACTTGTGTTCATTATTAGTGAGAAGCTCTGTAAAATTTGAATCTCTTTTTTGGGTTTTCCAATCTCTAAGGCTGATTCACACATATAGGACTGGACTGCGACTGGACTACGACTGTGTCGTTTTGAATGGATTCGCCTAAACAGTCTTTCCATTTGAAATACACAGAGACGGTCGGAAGTAATTCACACATGTAGGTCTGTGCACCGACCGGACTACGATTGTACTGCCGTAGATCACTTTCAGAGCGATCTTTCAAGGACACGGTCCTACACAGTTTGCGTCCGGCCTGAACACAATCCTATATGACGTGTGAATCAACGTAGGACTGTGCGCCGACTATACTGTTAGGATCGAGTGTTTCCACTATCTCCAAAATTAGAGATAGAAGAATTGTGATTTCAGATTCGGATTCAGCGCCCTAAAATTAATAATTTGCCTCGCGTCTACTCAAAAATAAGCAAAATTGAGGAAGTTGTTTTTATTGATATCAAGTCATCCTATACAGTAGTCTAGTTAGTTCAACTTAGTTTCATCTAGAATGGCAGTCCCTATCACTTCCACAAGTTACCATTATTTCTTGAAAGAAAAACAATTCTACAAGAAAAAAATATTTCAATTAGCCTATAGTATCAATTTTTTGACTTTAGAAATTTCCGTCTAAAGTTAAAATTAAACATGACATGGAACTGATTCTTGCTTATAAAAGCCAACTCAAGCATTCCATTCAGTAGAAACACAAGAAATATGTTGAAAGTTATTTTTGTTAATTTTGGATTATTATTTTGAATTATAATTTTCAAAGTTTATTTTGAACTTAATAATTATGATCAAAAACTACCTATTCAACCTATTATTGACAATATTATCGAACTGATAACGACTCTACTGTCTAATGTATGTATTCACTCTGTTCAACCCATTGGGAAACTTTTACTTTTACTATAACACTATACTTAGGCTATCCATTCGTCCGGGATTTCCCCGGACAGTCCGGGTTTCGAGCTCGCGTCCGGGAAATGTCCAGGGTTTATATTTGTCCGGGTTTCTTGCAGGTTTGGGAAAGAAGCGCCTGGACGCGTTTTGAAATAGAATATTTTCATTGTTAAGAACGTAAACCCAGTATTTTTTACGTATAATTAATAAATAAATTATCACTAACATTTTTTTAAATAAAAGAACACAGTATTATTATAAGATTTTCGAGTATTTTATTAATTCTATTCTTCCCTTCTGATCTTACATAATCATCATAATGTATTCTCAACACACCTCAATCTGCTCTCTAAACAGTGTCCGGGGTTAACTCTTTCCATTTATGGTTGGCTCTTTCCATATTATAGAAGTAAACGACAACAGTGCAGTCGTAGTACAGTCCTACATGTGTGAATGATAGCGACCCATCGCAGTCAGCGTACGGTCATAGTCCAGTCGTAGTCCAGTCGTAGTCCAGTCGTAGTCCAGTCCTATATGTATGAATCAGCCTATATGTATGAATTATTCTACGTTTGAAACTTCTACCGGTCTGACCCACACAACAGGCTTTACAATCACCGCAATTCAAGTTATAAACTCCACTTTTATCCCCGATATCAATTTTATCTTTACAACACCCAAACAAACTCTTTACAATAGGTTTTGTTTGAAAAGCTACATCAAAACCGTTCTTTTTCAAACAAACACTCCACTTTTATCCCCGATATCAATTTTATCTTTACAACACCCAAACGAACTCTTTACAATAGGTTTTGTTTGAAAAGCTACATCAAAACCGTTCTTTTTCAAACAAACACTCCACTTTTATCCCCGATATCAATTTTATCTTTACAACACCCAAACAAACTCTTTACAATAGGTTTTGTTTGAAAAGCTACATCAAAACCGTTCTTTTTCAAACAAACACTCCACTTTTATCCCCGATATCAATTTTATCTTTACAACACCCAAACAAACTCTTTACAATAGGTTTTGTTTGAAAAGCTACATCAAAACCGTTCTTTTTCAAAATTAAAACCGTTCTTTTTTAATTTATGAGATACTGAGCTAACATAAAGTACCGTTATCCATGACCTTTCTCCAGTAGCAGTTACAGTAATGCTAGTCCTGATTGCTAGTTTCCTACTTATAATTCTACAGTCTCCTACTTGTGCTCCTACTCCTAAATTGTAATTATGGTAACTATTGAATAAGATTGGTAATATTGTATGTATATAATTGTTGATCTGACTTGTCTTATACTCCTGAACCGGAGTCCTCAAGACGTGATCTGTAATAAAAAAGGTACCAGGAAAACCTTTTATGCATCGCAAATGTTTGTACAAATATATATTCCATGACATTGTTACCTGGAGAACAAGAAACTTAGCAAAAATAGCGCTCAACTTTATCGCAATAGTAAACCTTAACGATTACAGCCCACACTTTCGAAGTAAGCTTTTCCAGGCACGAAATTCCAGGTAACTTTTCTCCAGCTCCAGTCATTGCTTGAATGATCCCGAGGGAAGAAGCCTCCTCCATTACGGTTGTCAGCTTATAGGAGAACACATTTGGAGCTGGAACATTCCAGAAGTCTTCTCCACGAACAAATTATGGAGGGAAATGTAATTGGCCATTGCTGGAATGTAATGCCGGCTTCACTTATTGTCTCGATTGTTCCATGGGGTGGTTTCACAGGAAACGGGGTTTTCTTGGCTTTGTTTTGTGTGGTATTAAAAGGAAGCGTTCACACTGAACGATTAGATTAGCGAGTTTTGTAGGAGGTGTTTCTGTGTTGGATTGAATAGGAGCGTTTACACTGAACGATTGGGTTAGATAATTTTGTAGGTGTTGATTTTGTAGATGATTAAATTGAAGCGTTTACACTGAACGATAACGTATGCGAATTTTGTGAACGGCGGTTTTGTGTGGCATTATAGGGAAGCGTTTACACCAAACGATTAGGTGAGCGAGTTTTGTAGGTGTTAGTTTTGTATATGATTGAATGGGAGCGTTCACACTGAACGATAAGGTAAACGAGTTTTTTAAATTGCGGTTTTGTGTGTGATTATATGGTAGTGTTCACACTCAACAATTAGGTTAGCGAATTTTTTTGGTGTTGGCTCTGTATATGATTAAATGGAAGCGTTCAGCTTGCTTGGCGAATTATTAAAATAATGGTTTTATGTTGGATTTAATAGGTGACTCTTCCGACCTCAAGATTATGCTTTGGTCCCAAGACACGCAAACGAGGAGTGAGGTAGGTTGCGATTACTTTCCTCACTGTGATCACAGAGGTGTATCTATGTCAAGCCCAACGAAACAAAATATACTGAAGCTCTATGCTTATGCTTAAGAGTCCACTCCCACTATTAAACAGCATCTGGCTGCACAGGTGAGTGTGTATACTGTCTAGCACACCGTTGAGCTACTTCCTACGTCCAATCCATCATAGAACATGTACGTTTAGAAAGCAACATAATAAATTGATGTAGCCTTTTTTGTATCTAAGATGAATATAGAACTTAATTGACCTTAAGGCGCAATGAGGTTTTTCACAGTAACAAGATAATCTAATGACCTATGTCAGTAACTTTAAGTAACTGTAAATAACTTAAAGTATGAGATATCTTATTATTTGCACAGTGCATTCATTCATTTATACCGAGAAGGAGGAACGCACTCCCCGAAAGATAGTTAAAATACAATTATTATTTTTTATCTAACTATTATACTGTATTTTTTCTGAGTAACTAGATAATCTAATCATTTAGACAGTAACTAAAAGTAACTAGTTGAATTATCTAATCATTTGTACGGTATTTTCATTCATTAAAAGAAGGAATATACACCCACGAATAAGGATACCAGTCTCACACGTTTGATTATCGTACGCGGAAACCGTACAGCAAAAACACGTTGTGTGAACCGAGCCTTGCGTGCAAAATAGCATGCAATTTGGGCTCTTTGATGGTAAAGGCCTCTATCACACTCGGCGTATTCTACGTCTGTGTAGCAGAACGTTAAGTGTGCTCAATGCCGCGAGAAGGCCATATAGAACCAGGCATCTCTGTTTTAGCAGTATAGGACCTGTTAATGTGTTCAGGGATGTCCCTGAATAATTTTGCAAATATCATTCCGGGAAAGAGAAGTAGAAGAAGAGTGAATGAGAGGAAGGGAGAGAGATGGAGGGAGGAAGGGGAGCAGTAAGAGAAGAATTTGAGAGCGACGGTTTGATTCGACAGTAATATTGCCTATTGTTTTGAAAGTTGAGAAACATACAGAGGGAAAACATATGAAGAAAAGAAAAGGGAGAAAGAGAAAGAAAAGAAAAGGATGAGAAAGAAGAGAATACTAACAAGAGAGAGGGAGAGAGAAAGAGAGAGAGAGAGAGAGTGTGTGTGTGAGAGAGAAAGAGTGTAGAAGTATGGAAGAGAGTTGAAGATAATCTACAGGTAATTTGAAAGAGGAGAGTGGTGCATCATTGGCTATTGTTTTAAGATTTGAGAACTTAAAACAAAGGAGAGTGCGATGGAGAACAAGATAAAGGATAAGAAGGAGGAGGATGATGAGAAGGAGAGGGGGAAGAGAAGGAGGAGAAGGAGGAGAAAGGGGAGAAGGAGGAGAAAGAGGAGTAGGAGGAGAAAGAGGACAAGGAGGAGAAGGAGGAGAATGAGGAGAAGGAGAAGGAGGAGGAGAATGAGGAAAAGGAGGAGGAGGAATAGAAGAAGGAGGATGAGGAGAAGAAGGAGCAGGAGGAGAAGGAGGAGGAGGAGAAGAAGGAGAAGAAGGAGAAGATGGAGGAGCAGGAGGAGAAGGAGGAGAAGGAGTAGAAGGAGGATGAGAAGGAAGAGAAGGAGGAGAAGGAAGAGAAGGAGTAGAAGGAAGAGAAGGAGTAGAAGGAGAAGAATGGAAGAGTATAAAGATTAGATTTCATCGATAAGAGGAGACTGCTACATTAAATTCATCATCTTGTTTTTCCTTCCTCTTTTTCTTCTCCTTCTCATCTCTCTTTCCTTTATTACTCTGTCTTCCCCTCAATCTTCTCAATTTCCTTCCCGAAAAGACGTCCAACGAAAATCGTTGATTGAAGATAAATTGGAAATTGAAAAAGGAAAACTTTCATTAGACTTCAAAGTTTCATCGCGTCTAATTAACGCCGACCGGTGATGTTGAGACGCTTTTCCAGGCTTTTCCGACTGGAATTCCTTTTAGAGCAGTATCTAAACTTTTCCAATAGCTTTTCTCAGTCGATGCCAATTGAGGGAAAGCCAGCCGGTCAATTTCCATTTATAACGCTGGAATGCTGCGACTTATTTTGTTTTTCCTATCATCTAAGAAGGAGGAAAACTTGTATTTTAGCTTTTCCTGATATTTGCTAACATTTTCCTAACAAGAAGGAGGAAAACTTGTATTTATCTAGCTTGATTTTTTTTCCCACTCCACTGATATTTCACTGATATTCATAGTGGAAATTATACACTAAAAAAAAATCACTTTGTAAACTAAACGGATGTTAAGTCAGACCCTAAACGAAGCGAGAACCTAACATTGAGTTCCGACTACACAAACGATTCTTTCTCCATTGCTAACCTACGGTAAACGATTTTATTTTGGAGGATGGAGCCCACATAGGTCTGAGACCAGTGCGTGGGTAATGAGGTGAATGATAGTGATTGATAAGTTGGACCTACAGTTTTAGATGGGTTCCGAACCACAGGGAACTGATTTTACAGCAGAGAACAGAGTCTTTTTTGCTGGCCAATCCAGTCGGTCACCCTTACAAAGAGACCCAGGAGTTCGTAGCTTATCTTTATCTCATTGAACAGATACCTGCTACGGCTCACGGCTATTTTCCTTTATAGTCCTTGCTTCATTATCCATTACCTCCAGAAAAACGTAGTTTTCTGTGCTTCTGTAGCACTGAACTTTAGCTAGTAAGCTCTGAGCTTCTGAAGTGTAGAGTTTCCTAAAAACCTGTCAACAACCGGGAAAACCCATTCAGAAAACCACGAACGACTCGATCATCGAGATGCTGAAACCCCTAATAGAGGCGGGAGCGCCGGGTCGTTAAGCCATGCTATCAATGAAGTAGCGGTGTTCCCTTTATTCCAGAAAGACACTTTCGGGAATTCCTGGGAATTTAGCAGTGCGTTTACTGGAAGAGTATTTTCAAATTCCATTCATCCTCCTCTTTCTCCCCTTTGTATCCACCTCCACCTCCAGCTCCACCTCCTCATCATCACCTTTTCCCTCTTCATCAGTGCCCCTCTCAACCACCTCTTTTCTTCCCCTCTTCATTCTCTATCCCCACATTATTGTTATATCCTCTTCCTTCTCTTTCCTTTTTCCTTCTCTTCCCCTCTTCACTCTCATCCCCTCTTCTTTCTCTTCCCTCTTCATTCTCATTTCCTCTTCATTCTCGTTCCCTCTTCCTCCTCTCTCATCTTCATTCTCCTTCCCTCTTCCTTCTCTTCCCCTCGTCCTTTTTAACTCTATTCCTTCTTTTCCCGTCTTCCTTCTCTTCCCCTCTCCTTTCTTTTCCACCTTCGTTCTCTTTCCCCCTTCCTTCTCCTCCCCTCGTCCTTTTTACCCCATTCCTTCTCACATCATCTTCCTCCTTTCCCCTCCCTTCTCTTCCATCTTCATTCTCTTTCCCCCTTCCTTCTCTTCCCCTCGTCCTTTTTAACCCTATTCCTTCTCATACCATCTTCATTCTTATCCCGTCTTCCTTCTCTTCCCCTCTCCCTTCTTCTCCACCTTCATTCTCTTTCCCCCTTTCTTCTCCACCCTCGTCCTTTTTAACCCTATTCCTTCTCACACCATCTTCCTCCTCTTCCCTCTCCCTTCTCATCCATCTTCATTCTCTTTCCCTTTTCCTTCTCATCCCTTCTTCCTTCTTTTCCCTTTTCATTCTCTTTCCCCCTTTCTTCTTATCCATATCCCTCCTCTTCCCTCTTCCTTCTCTTCCATCTTCATTCTTTTTCCCCCTTCCTTCTCATCCCCTCCAGCTTTTTTCCCCTATTCCTTCTCTTCCCCTACTCCTTCTCGTCTCCTCTTCATCACCTACCATCATTTCCTCTTCCCTCGTTCCCCTCTACCCCTTCTCCATTCACGACCTCAAAATGCTCAATACAAAATGGCTGACATGTTACGAAACTCCTCTTGTAAGGTTCTCCACTGTGCTACCACCGCCGCCGTTTTAACTAAACCATGTGTGGTGTATGCTATTACCATGCTCTGTGTGTTAGGTGCCATATAAGGTAATGTGATATCAAGTGGAATGGCGCAGTTCACCTTTTCAGTGCTGGAGAGCTGCGGTGTTGGAGTGCAGTTTGGTTCTGGAAAATACAGAATGAGGTTTGGCCAATGGCAGACGAGATTGCGTTACAAAGGTGCTACGTCAGATAGAAAGAGATAGAAGGTGAAGGTGAGGAAGACAGAAGAGAAAAACGTAATAGAATAGCTGTCAGTGATATTTTACATGACAAAATATTGGAACGATTTTTTTTTTGTTGCTGATGATACCCACTTGAGTCCGAGACTTATGCGTGGGTAATGAGGTGAATGATTACACATTAATGCCTGACGGTGGAACGGGATTCAAACCCACGAACGCTTAAATGACAGCAAGCTTAAGTTGCGACGCCCCAACCAACTGCGCTAAGCGGCCCTTACAAGACACAGGTAGATCTACTACGTCGTTCTATGGGGAGCATGGTAGAACTGCTATTTTAGGTGGTTTCCGAACCACCAGGAAAGTGATAACAAAGCTTAAAGCATTAATTCATTAATAATAAGCGTAGGCTATAACTATTTTATTGGTGGAGAGACCCTTTCGGGTAGTTCCTCCTCACCATTTGAGCCATGTTATGAGTATGTGGAACATGGTGGATCTACTATTTCACGTGACTTCCGAACCACCAGGGAAGTGATAACAAAGCTTAAAGTATCAATTCAATAATAATAAGCGTGTAGCTTTTTTATTGGTGGAGAGACACTTATGGGAGTTACACCTCTATGTTTGTGGAGTACTGTACTATTTTAGGTGGGTTCCGAATCATAATAAAGCTTACAACATCAGGTCATAGTAGCTTGGTCACCCATACAAGCGCAGTCTTGCCTTATTGATCAGATAAGGCAAGAGGGAGTGTATTTCCCAAAGCAAGGAATATTACGGGAATCTATGCTATTGCAGTATAACACCATCATAACTTCTCATTGCTGTCAAGAGAAGTAGACAGCTATGCAGTGCACAAGGAGAAGAAGAAGATGAAAAGGAAGAAAAAAATGAAGGAGGAGGAGGAGGAGGAGTAGGAGTAGAAGGAGTGGGAGGAGGAGAAACATTGGCAAAGCAACAGTAGGGCAAAAATTAGAATATAAATCAAAGCTTTAATTTCCTCTGGGAAATTTTCGATCTCGGACATTCGAGGCTAGACATAGGGGAAGGGGGAAGGGGGGTTCAGGTTTCGAGAACCCCCCTTTTGACACCTTTGGGGGGGGGGTAAGGGGAGGTGTTGGACACTTTACACAACAACCCCAGGAAATCTTCTCACTTGATAGTAGTGGCGTCTATTTGCATTCTATGAACGTGTATTTCATCAATTTTGCATCCTGAGGCTATTTTTAGAATCTCTCTTTGAGGGGACATTCTTCTCTTTCTTGTCCTTCTTCTGCTTCTTTTCCTTCTCATTCTTCTCCTTCTCATTCACCTTCTCGTTTTCTCCTTCTTCTCCTCCTCCTCCTTCTCCTTCTCCTTCTCATCCTTCTTCACCTCCTCCTTCTCCTCCTCCTTCTCCTCCTTCTCCTCCTCCTTCTCCTCTTTCTTCACCTCCTACTCCTCCTTCTCCTTCTCCTCCTTCACCTTTTCCTTCTTCTCCTCCTCCTTCTCCTCCTTCTCCTCCTCCTTCTCCTCCTTTTCCTCCTTCTTCTCCTCCTTCTCCTCTTTCTTCACCTTCTACTCCTCCTTCTCCTTCTCCTTTTCCTTCTTTACCTCCTCCTTCTCCTTCTCCTCCTTCTCCTTTTCCTTCTTCTCCTCCTTCTCCTCCTCCTTCTCCTCTTTCTTCACCTACTACTCCTCCTTCTCCTTCTCCTCCTTCTCCTTTTCCTTCTTCTCCTCCTCCTTCTCCTCCTCCTTCTCCTCTTTCTTCACCTCCTACTCCTCCTTCTCCTTCTCCTCCTTCTCCTTTTCCTTCTTCTCCTCCTCTTCCTTCTCCTCCTCCTTCTCCTCTTTCTTCACCTCCTACTCCTCCTTCTCCTTCTCCTCCTTCTCCTTCTCCTCCTTCTCCTTTTCCTTCTTTACCTCCTCCTTCTCCTTCTCCTCCTTCTCCTTCTCCTTCTTCTCCTCCTCCTTCTCCTCCTCCTTCTCCTCCTCCTTCTCCTCCTCCTTCTCCTCTTTCTTCACCTCCTACTCCTCCTTCTCCTCCTTCTCCTTTTCCTCCTTTACCTCCTCCTTCTCCTACTCCTCCTTCTCCTTTTCCTTCTTCTCCTCCTCCTTCTCCTCTTTCTTCACCTCCTACTCCTCCTTCTTCTTCTCCTCCTTCTCCTCCTCCTTCTCCTCCTCCTTCTCCATTTCTAGTTCCATTTATTCCCCTTCTACTGCACTCCAACTATGATCTCCTGAGTCCTCTTTGTAAGGGTGACCAATTGAATTGGCCAGCAAAAACACTCTTTTCTCTGCTGTAAAATCACTTGCAGGTAGTTTAGGAACCCACCTAAAAAAGTATGTTTAATTCATCAATCACTATCATCCATTTTGTATTGTACAATTTCTTTAGTTTTATTTGTTAATGAAGGTTTTTTCTTGATAGTGTGGGTTAAGTGGAAGAGGGGGCCATCACTTTTTGTATTGTGAAGTGCAAAATAAAGGCATTTTATCTATCTATATATCTATCTATCCATTTTATTACCCACACAAAGGGTCTGAGACCTACGTGGGCTTCATCCTTCGAAAAAAAAACTATTCCAGCTATTCAATTATTGCTGAATATGAGACTATTCACAGAAAGATAGTATTGGCTGAGGGAGAAAGTGCCTCTGATATGCTGACCTTCATTGAAGCTCTGTGATTGGCTGAAGGCAATAACAAGTCACGCCCACTGGTGGGAGGAGCAACAAGCAAGAATAAGTGTCAAAATCAAGAACCAAAAACTGTGAACTTACACACAAGAACTATACACAAGTAGTTGTATTGAATTCAATACAATTATTGTAGTATTCATATAACTTGGCAGCGTGTAGAAGATGGGAGGACTTGCTAGATCTGAACCCAACTGCTGCCAAGTTATATGAAAACTACTATAACTTGGTTTCATCATAATAATTATGAATTATTCTGGCCTACATTTTGAGGCTGTGCGCAGGGTTTTTGGTCATAATTTTTTCTCGAAGTTAATTGTTTTGGATATTATTAAGGTATTGAAATGTTAATTGCCCTGAGAAATTGTTTTTTTCATCAAATATTTTATGGAATATTAGAGTTCAAAGTTTAAATTTTTCTGTTTTTGGGGGCAATTGAACTCACTTAGAGTTATTTTAAACATTTGATAATTTTTTTTAATAACTGAGAGGCACCCTGGGGAAAAGAATGACACATTTTTCATTTCAATTTAACAATTGGTTTCTCCAAAATAATTTCTTGAAAAACTGAAATTTTTTGCATGTTTTAAAAAATTTTATTTGAGAAAACTAATTGTTTGATTGGAACGAAAAATATTCCATTTTAATCCTCAATGTGTCTTTCATTGTAAAAAATTATCAAAAGTTTAAAGCAACTTGTAGGAGAGATCAATTGCCCCAAAAACCGAAACATTTCAACTTTAAAATCCCATATTCCGTAAAATATTCGATGAAAAACTAATTTCTCATAGCAATAGTCAACATTTCAATACCTTAATGATATCCCATGCAATAAACTTTGAAAAAAAATTATAACCAAAACCCTGCGCACAGCCTTACTGACTGTACTTTCGTGTTTTTCTCGGTTGACTGCATTTCATTTCAGTTTTTTAATCTATTTTTTAAAACTCTAGCCAAATAGTGTATTGTTCTTGTTAGTTCCTTTCTATGTGTTCACGGATTTTGCTTGCTGATTTTGATAATTATATTTTCTTGTTGCTCCTTTCACCAGTGGGTGTGACTTGTTAGGGCCTTCAGCCAATCACAGACCTTAAATGAAGGTCAGCCTATCAGAGGTACTTTTTCCCTTAAGCAATATTATCATTCTGTATAATTCTTCATAGTGGGAGCCACAAAGATTCAGTATTGTAGTGCCTTATATTAGATTCAAGACTTCATACATACAGTTTTTTTGCAATGTTAATTTTTTTTATTGTGAATAAACTGCTGTACTTACAACCAGAGAAATTATTATTAAGCTACTCTGTACTTTAGTTTTAGTTTGTTTGAGATTGATAATGGTGTAACAAAAGAAACTATAGTCTCATGATCTTCAATAGGCTAAATGAAGTTGTGACATCTTCAAGTCTTATTATTTATTCTCTTTTATGGAAAACTTATTTTTTCTTTCGGGTTTTGTGTGATCCCTCTTATCTTTCCTCCTTCTTTCTTCTTCCATCTTATCCAAAATCCATTTTATGAGCAATGGCATCGCTAAAAGGTATGCTATAATATTATTTATAAAATTAATTAGTGATTGCTGTTTAATGAGACGACCAAACCTCTCTTACCGAGGCCATTCATTGAATATTCAATTTGAGTAATTCAAACACCGAGTTTCCAGCTAATTCAAGTGGTAAGTACCCTTTTAAAACAAGAATTATTAGACTCCCTCTCTTTTGCCTTTCATTGGAATGCCCGCAATTTATAGATGCCCATTCCGGCTGTCAATGAACGAACAAATTGAAGATTCCAATTCTCTTTCTTTTTCTCTTTCTTTTTCTTTTTCAATTTCTTCTTCTTTTTTCTTCACCTTCTTTATACTCCTCCTTCTCTTCCACTCCAACATGCCTCACTCATTCCACTCCTCTCATTCCACTTTACATTCCTTCAGTCTTCTTCTCTTTCTTTTTCTTCTTCTCCTTCTTCACCTCCTTCTCCTTCCCTCCTCACCCTACTGCTCTTCTTCACCATCTCCTTTTTTCCCCCCTTTTATTTTTCCTTGTTCTTTGCACCTCCTCCTACTTCTACTTCTCCTCCTCCTTCCACTTATCATACTCCTCCTTCTTCTCGTCCTTCTCATCTCCCTCCCCCTCCTTCTCCTCCTCCTCCTTTTTCTTCATTTTTCTGTTTTTCATCTTCGCTCTCTTTCTCTTCTTCTCTTCCTCCTCCACCTGTTCTTATATATTTTCTTCTTCGTCAACTCCTCCTCCTCCTCCACCTCCACCTCCACCACCTCCACCTTCTCCTCCTCCTCCTCCTCCTCCTCCTCCTCCTCCTCCTCCTACTCCTACTCCTCCTACTCCTCCTCCTACTCCTCCTCCTCCTTCAATCACTCCTCTTCCTACTTCTTCACCACCTCATCCTCTTCTTTCTCCCTTTATTTTCCTTCATCTTCTTCTTCTCCTTCTTCTCCTCCTCCTCTTCCTCCTCCTCTTCCTCCTCCTCTTCCTCCTCCTCCTTCTTCTCCTTTCTCTTTTATCTTCTTCTCTCTTTTCTACACATCCTCCTTCATCTCACCTCCTTCTTCTTTATCTCTAGCTCCTCCACCTCCTACTCCTACTCCTCCTCCTACTCCTCCTCCTACTCCTCCTCCTCCTTCAATCACTCCTCTTCCTACTTCTTCACCACCTCATCCTCTTCTTTCCCCCTTTATTTTCCTTCATCTTCTTCTTCTCCTTCTTCTCCTCCTCCTCTTCCTCCTCCTCTTCCTCCTCCTCTTCCTCCTCCTCTTCCTCCTCCTCCTTCTTCTCCTTTCTCTTTTATCTTCTTCTCTCTTTTCTACACATCCTCCTTCATCTCACCTCCTTCTTCTTTATCTCTAGCTCCTCCACCTCCTTCTCCTCCTACTCCTCCTTCTCCTCCTTCTTCTTTTCTACTCCTTCTTCTCCTTCTCGCTTGTCCTCTTACTCTTCACTGTTCCTCATCTATTCCACTTCACTCCTCTTCCTCCACTTCATTGAGTGGAATAGAGGCTCCTGAGTCCTAACTCCGCCCTCAATACAGGCAATTCATATCTATTTATCTTTACTCACTATCAGTCTTCTCTTCTTTACACATCACTCTCTCCCTTTTCTCTTTCTCTCTAAATTGCCAAATTCCCTCCGCCAGCGGCCATTAATTAACGAGTTCCATTTTCATTCCTATGTAAACTTACTCTCTCACACCCTCACGCTCACACTCTCACTCTCTCTCTGTCTCTCTCTCTCCCACTCACTCACTCACTCTCTATCACCCTCTCTCACGTCACGCTCTCTCCAGCTCTCTCTTTCAAACAAGACCGGGCTGCCGAATCACCTTGCACTAAAAGTTGAAAAAGCTTATTGATTAGATCCTGCTCTTCGTTTTATGTTCGCCTCTTTCTTCTTCCCCCTCTTTTTTATTCATAACTTCCTCTTCTTTCAATCTTCTCCATCTAAATTTTGTATTTTTGGAAAATGGATTGCGTAGCTTAATTAATTGAAAATAAAAGTTTACCCACTCAAAATAGAATTGTTACTATATTTAAACATAATAAAAATTTGACATCTCGACCTCTCACTCTTTTTTCAAAACAAAATATGAATAACTATCGTACAGAAATTACTTTTTCCTACAACTGCTCGTAAAGTAGTTCTTTACGTACTGAAAACTAATTGTAAAATACCTCTTTACTGCTCCGCAAGCGGTAAAGTACTTTACGCTCGCCAGCTGTTTCCTTTACGCTTCTGTTTTGATTTTGATGTCTTCTCATTGGTGGATCATGGAATCCGTGAAATTCACATAACCTCAAAAAAGTCGAACGCTAACCAAATCCGCGCACGGTCTGCGATGTTACAAACTACAAGCTTTTATTGTGTTGGAATCCAGAACTGCAGTTTTAGGAAAAATATTGTATGTAATTCGCGCGTGAAGCTTCTTTATAGCTCTCACAAAATTACTGCGCTCCACTATGCGTCGCGCAGTAAATGTTTTGGCTCGAGCGATAAAGTCGCGCTTCACGCTCTTAATACATAAATAACTATTACACAAGCTAATAATTTTTCAGGAATAAGGTGGTGGGCAACTCGCTTGACATAATTGAATATTTTAATATGTAATAATTTAAATGTATGTAAAAGATAGAACTAGAAATATTGATTGTTTGTGAGCTTGGCCGATTCTTTAGCTAATGAATGAAATTGTAAAATTGGTTAAGGTCTTAACGTCTTAGAATAGACAGAGATAACGTAATCTAGTCTAGTCCATTTACCCATCTTTCCTTCCCATCTGCTTCCATCTCCTATTCTTCCTTTCACCGCTTCTTCATCATCCCCTTCTGCTTCTCTTACTCCTTCTCCCTCTACACCCCCCACCACCAACCACCAATTCGTTCTCCTTCCCATCTCTTTTTTCTTCTTCTTCTCCTCCTCCTCATTCTCCTTCTCCTCCTTCTCCTCCTACTCCTCCCACTCATCCTTCACCTTCTCCTTCGCCTTCTCTTTCTATTTGTCCTCCTCCTCCTCCTCCTCCTTCTCCTAATCCTTCTCTTCCTCCTTCTCCTCCTCCTCCTCCTCCTCCTCCTTCTCCTCGTCATCCTCCTCGTCCTCGTCCTCCTCCTCCTCCTCCTCCTCCTCCTCCTTCTCCTTCTCCTCGTCATCCTCCTCCTCCTCCTCCTCCTCCTCCTTCTCTTCCTCCTCCTCCTCCTCCTCCTCCTCCTTCTCGTGTCTTCTCCAATCTACAAAGGTGCAAACTACTACAAGACAGTCAAAGTGGATAGTTAATCTAGGAATGATAAGCTGGTACTCACGAAGTGGCAATCACCTTAATTGGTTTATTTCAGCCAATCATCTTCATCGTCTTCTTCCTTTTCTTCCACTCTTACACTCAATCTCTCTCACTCGCTCTCCTCCTCTCTCTCAGACTATCCCTCTCTCTTCATCGTCTTCTAATCGCAGTTCATTGTCTCTACCTCTTAAGTGGACAGTTTGCACGAAATCTTGAAGTCAATTACAATAATGGCCGAATCGCTTCCAGTTATGTTTCAATCTCGAAAATTGGAGAGTGGATTTCGTGATCAGCGATTCTCAAACAAGAGATGCAGATCTCAAGATTCGTGATTCCCAAACAGTGGCTTTCTGATCGTTTAATTAATTAGTTTATGAGTTGTGATTTTGCTAATCCAGCAATGTTTGATTGAAATACTTATTGACTGGAGTACAGTACTACTCGTTAATAAAGCTTTTTTTAATTGTGTACAAGAGTTCCGTTCACATTAAAATTAATTTTTTATATAGTAATTATGGTAACTAGTGTATAAGGTTGTATAATAATGTACAATTATTATTATTATTATTATTTTTTTTTTAGGATGAAGCCCACATAGGTATGTATACAATTATTCTAATGTACAATTATTTTTCTTTGTAGAGGTGAAGGTGATATTGTGGAAAATATACATAATGAATAATAAGACGAAGTTTGTCACAGTCACAACCATATCCATCAAAAATAAGACAAAAAAAAAAGACTCTAGTCTCGTCCGCCACACCACCATCAATCTCAAACTAACTGTATAACTCTTCTAAATTATAAGAATTAAAATCCTTTTGACTACTGTAAACAAGGGCGGATCCAGCAGGGGGGCGCGGGGGGCGCGCGCCCCCCCTTGAGGTGGTGTGAAAATATATTTTATGGTTAATACTAGTGAAAAATGATACATCTTTACATACTTTATACATCTACTAAGTAATCCAACTGATTCTAAACTGTTATTTTCCTTTAACATCCTTTTAAAATAATCTAATTTGTATTGGTGATAGTGATGTTATGGTAGATATCTAGAATTAATAAGACTACTGTAAAATAACATTGTCATTAGTCATATTTATTTAAAAAAGTAGACATGATTATTTCGGCTGTTTCTCCATTTGGTATCCCCTCACCAGGGCTGGATTTAAAAATATGCCCCGGACAAGAGGTATAAATGTTGGTGGGGGGGGGGGGGGGGCGCAAAATTTATCCGCAATTACTATGCATAGTTGTAGGTTGTATGATTTAGTGCCTATGTATAACTAACAACTGTAAGTGCATAATGAGTACCAATGATTTTTTTTTGTAATGTTACACACGTTTTAAAAATCGATTAATTTCTATGTATTCATTGTTCATGTAACATCACAGTGGCGTAGCTATAAGGGAATCAGGTGGATAGATCCTCCAGACAAAATAAATTTTCAAATTTTAAGAAGCCTTTAGAGACAACATTTGAAGTAAGAAGATGTCTGAAATCGGTAAAAATTTGGTATTAGATGGATTATTTTTTAATAAAAAAAAACCGACTTCAATAAAATGCTCCTTAAAAAATTAAATATTTAAAAAATTAATAATATAGAGCAACCCCAAACTCTCCTTTTAGAAGAAATTTTCAAGTATCAGGAAAATACAGTACCAGAATCAGAAAAGGCGAGGGATCAAAAAGGGCAGAGTATAAATACCTGCATTTAATTGTTTTACTAAAACAATGAGGGCCCGCATCACACTTTGACAATAATGCAAGAGCTTGATGAAATTTACTTTGACACATAACGTGGGTTGAATTTTCAAAATAGATTAATTCATATCTAGAATCGCTTAAATGTGGTTTCAGGGAGATTGTTTCATTCTCAAAAAGTTACAGCGGGTATCCCAAAACCCGTTTCAAGTGAAATTTTTAAGCACGGTGCCATATTTTTACGGAATCCCAACTCAGGAAAGATAAATGATCAAACCTAAGGGATGGGAATAGTTTCAAGTAAGCCGGCACTTATTTTCTTACTGAAACAATAAAGGTCCGGATCACCCATTGACAATGATACAAGAGCTAGATGAAATTTATTTCAACGTGGCCTCCTGGTGTTTTGTGCTTATTATTTTAAAACATACTTAAACTTCATGCTTGACCACTATTAATTTCACATACATAAATAATATACCTAAAAGATAGCGATGTTAATTACGATTATAAACTTGCATTAAACGTACTTACATTTTTGTGAGTACTAGCGCACGCGTCTCAAGACCCGAGTACTATCTTCAGCAAACAGAGAATACATAGGCCTAATTCGTTTCGCTCTGTATACTCTATGCAGTGTACTCTGTACAGCAGTCTCTATTCTCTATTCGCTGAGAATAGGACTCAGGTCATTAAACGCGTCTGATGCTACTTACAAAAATTAAGTGCTGGTGTAAAATGCAAGTTCGTATTGTCATTGACATCAATGGTACGGTACAAACAGTTCATGTACGAATGAAAACCACTGAGGAAATTAAAAAAAATATATAAATATTATATCCCTTCTTACTGGCTCTATCCCCTTGAATAGGCCAATAAATGATTATTGTTTCTTACTTTCAATAAGATTGCAGGTCTGAACACGTGTCAGATCATGATAATTTTCAATTAATTTTGCTATAATTCAATAATCATTTTTGTACACGACTAACAGCAATTTTTTTAGTGTTAGTGCTTCAAAAAAATAATCTCTAGGCATTTTCTACATTTTTTGCTGAGGATATCCCCTGGACACCCTCCCGTGGGGGGTTTTCCATAACCCCCTTACAAAGATACTTCTAGCATTAAAATATTTTAAAAATTTCTGGCGAGTACCCTGGACCTCCTTTTTGTGCAGGGTATTCCATACCGACCCCCCCTTACAAAAATCTTAGGGTGCACCCCCCCCTTACAAAAATCCTGGATCCGCCCTTGACTGTAAATGATAAGGATTGAAATCTTCTGGCTATTCTGATTAACAAGTAAACTGATTCACTAAAGAGAAATTTAAATACTGCTAGAGACAGAACAATTACATTTACTTTATTCCTAATATTTATGTCATAAAAATTTCAAATCGAATAATAAATAGTAATTAGCTTATGACTCCATTGGTAAGGAGTAACTTACTTAAATTTGAGGTTGAAATGCTATTAATGTTTCTTTTAAGTTAATAAAACTCATCAAAAACTTCAATAAAATTTTTTACATAAAAAAGAATACACTTTTAAATAAAATAATGCTTTCATGACTTCAAGCTGATATAAAATGTTTTAAAACTTCAATAACAAAAATTAAATTCACATAGAACAAAAAGAATTTCTTTAAATCAAATGAAGCTTGCTTTGAATGAAAAGAATATAATTCCATACAGATTTAGCTCTTTTAAAACTTAAGTTAAAAAATGAAATTTACATAAAAAAGAATATATGTTGGAATCAATAAATAGCGCTTATATAACTTCATGATTATACATACCTCTTTTGGTAAAATGTATAACTCTTTTAAAACTTCAATAACAGAAAGAATATCTTTTCAAATAAAAAAAAAAAGATAAGCGTTTTTGGGGCGAATCCCTCATGGGCTGTATCACCTCGCCGTTCAAGCAAAATTTACGGGGAAAAACATGCTACACCCACAATATTTAAGTGGGCTCCGAACCATCGGGCATGTTATTTTTTGATCAGATAATGCCAAAAACATGAAGATAAGCGTATGAGTGGAAATCCCTTATGGATTTCCA
>OX418227.1:34849202-34859748 GCA_948455865.1 Conomelus anceps | reverse complement strand
ACTCACGCACACGTCTCAGACTTATGTGGGCTTCATCCTCAAAAAAAACTGTTAGCTCAGTGAGGAAAGTAATCGTAACCTACTTCACTCCTCGTTTGCGTAGTACGCTCTTTGGACCAAAACATTATGTTGAGGTCTGAAGAGTCACCTTCAGTCGTGATCGGCTATGGTATTGTTACGAAAGCAAGCAAAGCAGTTATTTACGCACATAGAACTACGTTATTCTACATAGATCATTCCATTCATGATCGTACGTGACTTGAAGCGCAAAATGCATTCTCTTGCTCTCTTGCGTTCTCTTTTCACATGTCTTTTTCAATCAAATCAAAATCATTTATTTGCCATTTAAACAAACACAATGCAAAATTAAAACAAAACAATACAAAACTCATAAATATGTCTTCAAGTACACTATCATTAAGACTATTCAAATATCAAATCAAATCAAATTTATTTGCCATAAAATAGCAAATCAAAAATAAACAAAATGCTTTAAAGATATAATGGATAAATGAAATACACAAATCATAATTTTCCCTAAGCAAAATAGTTACTATCAATAAAATTCACTTTAAAATTTTAATGTACAAAAAATAATGCTATAATTTCTTGAATTTAATCGGCGTTACCAGCAAAACCTTTTGGTTTGTGTGCTGGCGACGAGTAACCAAACAAATAGAACAAGAATCGTATCGTACGGTACTTACAAATATCTAGAATACTTGGCATACACATCAAGGAGTGAGAAATAGCAATTATGTATATCCATGTGTATGATGGCAATACAAACAATAAACAAATTCAATTGTGTATCAGATGAAAAACGTTTATTGATCCAATCCACTGAGTTATTCTTTTAATGTTTGATTTCGTGATGTTGCAAGTGTTGAAATGTTCAGGTAACAGGTTTATGAGTTTACTACTTATATATGGAAACTGTCTACGGCATACTACAAGATCTGTTCTGGGAACAATGTAATTTGAAGGTGATCGGAAGTTGTAGGATGGAGTGTATGGAATGAAAGAGTTTTTGAATTTATTAATATAAAGGATTAAATTTTTTATATAAAGCTGTCTTACTGTAAGGACTGGGAATTCTAAATATAGTAAGTGGCTGGGATAACGTCTCGGTTTTCGGAGGGCCGCTTTTATTATGTGTCTCTGTATTACACCTAGTTTATCGAAGTGAGTGTCCAGAGCACCACCCCAAACCCTTATACCGTACTGGAATATTGATTGTGTATATGCTGAATAGACCATCATTAACATATTCATATCACAAATATTGCTCAATCTATAAAATTTATGAATTATATGTTTAAATTTTTCACACATATTATCAATATGTACGTTCCATCTAAGATTCGGATCTAATAACACACCCAGATATTTCACTTTCCTAACACTTATCAAGGTTTGACAGGTACAATTCCTATCCACAAAATTTAAGTTTAGTAGACCACTCTGATGAGCACAGTCAAGCGAGTGGATCTTTACTCCCCCATCTAGAATTTCTGTTGGTATGGAATTAATTGTTGGCGAGAAAGCCATGTAAACGCTTTTTTCCGCATTTAATGTGAGAGTGTGCTGATCAAGCCATGACTTGACAACTGTGAGCCCAGATTCCGTCAAACGTTTCGATTCCTCCCAACTGGAGCCAGTAAAAACTAGAGCTGTATCATCGGCGAATGAAATTGAGTGACAGCCATTTATTTTAATCTTCAATAACTCATTAATATAGATTAAAAATAGAATCGGGGAGAGGACTGTCCCCTGAGGAAGGCCGTATTCAGATAAATTTACTCTGCTTGTTCTCAATATCTGTGACCTATTTTGTAATTTGTCACTCTTTGTCACTCTTATTATTCAAGTCTGCAACTCTCTCACTCAATTGATTTCTCGAGACTTCTCATGATTTCTTCAGACTTCTAGAACATCCGAGGTCTAGTACATTCTTCTTGAAAATTCTCGAAGTGCCTGGTGAGCTCCAATTCTCGGAATTATACAACTACAACAGCTATATAAAGGAGTCCACGTGAACCAGTGAGTCAGTTTTCTACAAACCAGCGTGACAGATTGTATTACAGATCTCGTGCCAGTGGAGTTAACAGTGCTTTATTCAGTCTTTAGACAGTGTCAAGTGCAGAGACAAGTGTTTACTGTTTATACAGCTTACTAATAGTTTAAAGACGTTGTGTTAAGTGATATTATTTGGGACTGTCAAATAACGAATTGGACTGTGTTTTGCAAGTGATTAGTTGCTCTTTTTATAATTTCTTTCTGCATTATTGTACAGTTTATAAGACTCTTGTTTCTTTAATTATTGATCAGCCTGTAATTAGTTATTTATTTGTACAGTTTATTGGACTCTTGTTTATTTTATTATTGATTAGCCTGTAATTACTTATTTATTTATTCTTGTAAATAATTACTGAAAATAAGTATTAGCTTGTCATTTCATTATCTGTTTTTATTTCATTAATTGAACTTACAATTAATTTGTGTAAATAGACTAATTTGTGTAAATAAAGTGCAAGTGTGAACTTTAGTGTTGCCAGCCTTATTTTAGCTTTTAGAACCCGTAACAGTACTATTCTTACATACATAAATCTATACTTATATAATATTGTACTGGATCAAAAACATGTCGCAGACTATACAATCTGGTCTAGTATAGGGCCTAGATAACTTTTCAATACAATAAGTTAGACAAGTTGAGATCTAGTATACTGGCCTAGGATCTAGTAGTTAGAGGGTACACACTGTTAGGACTAGTACCAAGGGATTTAAACCTGAGATAAACCTGACAGTGCTTATTAGAGTGGAGGATAGTGGGGGGATGATATCGATACCAAATCAGTACTACAACCTACTGTAGTGTATATATATAAATATAGTATGCATGCCATACTATCCTATATATGGCAGGCATCACTAGACCCATTCCAAGTGCGTGGTTTGGCTTTCAAAGCCATAAATCGGAATTGAAGGGGGTAAAGGGGACATTTATGGTGCTAGGGGCTATCTAGACTCCCCCCCCCCTCACCACCTACCACTCAAAGTGTGGCTTTGTAACTGCCCTTAAGCCCCTACCCCTCCTCACCCCCCTGAAAGCACCCCATTTTGAGAGCTGCAGCATTACGGTCAACCGCTTGCACTATTATAATTCACCTTGAGGTCTCCCCCCCCCCTTCAACGAGGGGCCCCCGAACGTGTACCCCCTTTTCTGACGTGTAAGCTGTTACTGCATACCGCATATATGTAGCAAGTGTGAAGTACGTTTGGACAAAGTTATACCCCAAAATTGTTTTGAGGTATTTTTTCATTGAAAGTAATAGTCGAAAATTAATAAAAACTTGAAAAAACACTTTTAAGTGGAAATTAACTCACGTAAAGGCGTGACGGCCGTTTCACTCTGTTGTTAAGAGCATCGACAGAAGAGTGTACTGTGGGTACTCTTGGCAACATCAGAATGAAACGGCCGTCACGTTAGGAGTAGGCCTATAAGATAAGTCAGATCTACTATATTATACAATCTTATACACTAGTTACCGTAATTACTATTTCAATTAGTTGAGGTGAGGCTTAATTTTGATGTGAAAGGAACTCTTGTACACTATAAAAAGCGCTACCAACTAAATACTTTTTCAATTGTTTTTTAATATTTCTATATTTTCAATACTCTTCAAGTGGAAATTACGACTCACGTTATGGCGTGACGGCCGTTGCACTCTGTTGTCAAGAGCATCGTCAGAAGAGTGTACTGTGGGTACTCTTGAAAACAGAATGAAACGGCCGTTACGCCATAACGTGTGTCATAATTTCCACTTAAAGAGTATTGAAAATATAGAAATATTAAAAAACAATTGAAAAAGTATTTAGTTGATAACGCTTTTTATAGTGTACGAAAGTTCCTTCAGATCGAAATTAAGCCTCACCTCAACTAATTGATTTCTAGTAATTATGATATCTAGTGTATAAGATTGTATGATATCGTTGATCTGACTTATCTTATAGGCCTACTCCTTAACTGGAGTCTCCAAGAAGTAATCTACGAAAAAAGCCTAGTTATATTGGTAGGAAATTCTACAAAAAGCTACAAGCAGTTTTAAAGAGGAATATCGAAATATTTAAAAAACAATTATTAAAATAATGTTTAGTTGATAACGCTTTTTATAGTGTACAAGAGTTCCTTTCACATCAAAATTGAGCCTCACCACAACTAATTGATATAGTAATTATGGTAACTAGTGTATAAGATTGTATAATTGTTGATCCCACTTGTCTTTTACTCCTAAACAGAAGTCTTCATAAAAAAATATATAATATATTTCAAGAGTCCCTCGAGTCAAGAAACACTGAAGGAACGTTCAGAAATAAAGTAAATCTGAACTTTCAAGCACCGTCAATGTCAGCTAGATAACCAGATTAGAACGCACATCTAGGAATAGTTTCACGTTTGTTGTAGCTTCCACAGACTACAAGCTAGTTCGTGAGAGAAACGTCAGATTTAGCTCCAAATCTTGTCAGAAACACCAACTCTGGACAATCCACGCATTGTTTGATTGGGAATTCTCCTGAATTATGCAAGGATAGGTGAGTGAATGAAGTTAGGAACATACTCAGATCTTGTTTAGAAATTCGGGAACTTCGGAAGTGATATGCGAGATTATTTTCGTGACTTATGACACTTCTATGACTCCATATTTCATGACGCCATCGTATTCCACTTTTCCAGAATAGTTGATTTCATGCATGCTTAGTTAGTCTGAATGAAATGGTTGCTTCACAATTTATGAAAACCTGAAGGACATGATTTTGAAACGTAGTTTTCTTCGTGAACATAGTTTAGTTATGCATTAGAGAGGTACGTACAATATGTGGAAGCCTGTAGGACCGACATGACTCTAGACTCTAGACCATAGTTTCCATAGTAAAAATAGTTTTTCTCTTTGCTTTTGTGTCTCCCATTTATGTTGGTCAGTAGTTACAAAAGGCGGGTGCTGGTGCAACCTTGACCTTTGACCTTGACCTTGACCCTGACCTTTGACCTTTGACCCTGACCTTTGACCCTGACCTTTGACCTTTGACCCTGACCTTTGACCTTTGACCCTGACCTTTGACCTTGACCCCGGACCGGAAGTGACGTAGCAGACCGGAAGTCAAACCGGAAGTGGCCCCCCTCACCCTAAAAGTGGCCCCCCTCGCCCTAAAATTGGCCCCCCTCACCCTAAAAGTGACCCCCCTCACCCTAAAAGTGACCCCCCTCACCCTAAAAGTGGCCCCCCTCACCCTAAAAGTGGCCCCCCTCACCCTAAAAGTGACCCCCCTCACCCTAAAAGTGACCCCCCTCACCCTAAAAGTGACCCCTTCACCCTAAAAGTGACCCCCCTCACCCTAAAAGTGACCCCCCTCACCCTAAAAGTGACCCCCCTCACCCTAAAAGTGACCCCCCTCGCCCTAAAAGTGACCCTTTCAGGTACCTGCTTCTAGAGTTATCAATGGCCTTGACATTCTGGCGCAATTCCAATGCAGGAAAAAACATGTCTGTGTATAATTGCGCAACATTACGTAATCACTGACTTGGATATTTCTAGCACCATTTTCATATAGGTAAAAAATCACTTTACTTTACTTCAACGAAGGCAGTTTCAACGAAAAAGAGAGGGTAGAGAGAGAGAGAGAGAGAGAGATAGCCCCACTTCTACTTCCATCACTGGCCCCGCCCACCAGCCTTGACAATCCGGTTTCAACTAGTTTGTATGACGTCACTGCTACATTCCAATGCTATGAGTCATATCTATGCAGGAAAAAACATGTCTGTATTATGTAATCACTGGCCCCACCCACCAGGCCAGCACTTATAAATACCACACAATAATTTGCATTCTAATCCCCCTAATGCCTCTAGTGTTCCCCTGGTGCTCCCCTAGTGCTTCCCTAGTGCTCCCCTAGTGCTTCCCTAGTGCCCCCCTAGTGCTCCCCTAGAGCTCCCCCTAGTGCCCCTAGTGCTCCTGCTAGTGCTCTAGAAGCTCTAATATGTAAGCACTCAAGCTAATTGCAAGATAAGCTCACACTCACTGTGAGCCCTTTTACTGAGCCACTGTGCCCACTCACTGCACACTTATCTACTACTTAGTGCCACTTTGGGCTAACTTGGTGTACCACTTTTGCCCCTTATGGCTTACTTGGTGTTTAATTGGAGTAAGCCAACACCCAACAGGTGACTTAGAGAAATATGTCTTAGGTTAATCTTATTTATAAGGATAGGATTGTAGGGGTTTGTGGAAAACACAAAAGACAGATTCACAATAATTTCTCCATTTATTAATACAATGCAATATATTAAATACAAAAAACAACTCTTTCCTTATTTCTACTGGGGGTATGCTTAAGGACATCCAACCTAATTCTAATTTTATAATTTAAATCTATGTTAGAGTTCTCAAATTCTTCCTCCAACCAATAATTCGAGACATACAATGCTTCTAGGTTCTCAAACTGTAAAATATACCGATTCTTATTTCTAGCCCATACTTGTTTAATTGCAACAATGACTAACTCTGTACCTTCTGCTAACTCTTCCAATCGTTTGCACTGTCCTACTTTTACTTTCCCTTTAATTTCCAGCATTGTAATGTTGTTGAATTGCTCCACTTCTGACTGTGTAAAGGAAGTGTCTTCCAAGTTTTTCCATACATCTGACGAAAATTCGATTGATTCTATTTTTGGAAATGTGTTACCATTATAACTTGCCATACCATTAACAGTAATTACACAAATGGTTTCTCCTCTTGGCAAGCATAATATACATCTTTCGTCATTGTAGGGGATTACAAAATAGCCCACTTTCTTAAGGTCTTCTATTGCTTTGTATGCATTGAGAAAAACATTTTTATGGTACCCTTTTACAAAGTAAACCTGTTTCAAGCCATCCTTTTCCCCTAAAACCCCAACATATGTAAATTTTTCCTTATTATTTACAGTAAATGCAGTCACATGATACACCCCACTTGGTTCAAAATTCTTCCAATGTGAATAAAAATATGGTTCAAGCTGCTCTCTCAAATCTTTGATTTCGTTCTCATATTCTACTAGCTGTTTATGCTGTTTCTTTATGGACTCTGTAGCTTCTAAAAACTCAACTTTCCTACGTTTAAGATTAATTTCGTCCAGCTCTAGCTTACGCTTCCTAGCAGATAGCACTGTGATTGGAGACAAGGGATCTATTTCTCTAACAGGGTAGGGAGCAAGCTTAGAGTTTATGTTTGCTCTTTTTCTTAAGACTTGTGGTATTAGATTACTAGTTTTCACAAGACCTAGCTCATCTAGGTTAACCTCTTTGGTAATGGTAGAGAAAGTGGTGGTTGACTTGGAGAAATATGTCTCACCACTCTTAATATAACACTTTTGTGTGAAACTAATGTTATCCCTGTTGTCTGTATCCTCGCGAATTTCCACATAATTAATGGGTAGTAAATTAAAGCTAAATGCAGAAATGACATATGATATTATTTTATCTCGATGCTGTGGATTGGTGGGCAGCTTTACTTGTACTCCAGTCAATTTCTTTGTGTTGCTATTCCCCCAGTAAACATATTGTAAAAGATTGTTATAAACCAAGCAACAGCTATTCTTTAAACTATCTGCCAGTTTGGACCACATCTTAGCCAAGGATACAGAAAATATTGGAGCATTTTCAAAATAATCTTTACTGTCATTTAAGAGTGAGAGGCTATCTTGAATAGGGTCAAATTTCTTAGAGTTGGAGCTATTTCTTATGCTGTAGTTATAAATTGTTGCTTCCAAACGTGTAATGCCATGCATTCTAGCTAAATCAGAAGTAAAGGTTTCCCGTAATCTTGTATCTGGACAGGCAATAAAGTCTACAATATGGTTACCCAGCTGCTTATTTACACCAGGGCTTGTCATTTGACAAATAAACTTATTATAAATTTTCACTCTTACATTATTATTAACCCAAGTTAAGCAATCAATCCCAACAGTTTTATCATTATCTACAATCACATTATAGTCTTCTTTATACTCTCCTTGGAAGCAAAAACAATGATTTGTAGTTAAAAAGTCACACATCCCACTCTTATTAAATATTCCAGCAAAGTCCTGTGTTATGTCCAAGTCCAGAAGATAGAAATGTTCCTTCCTAAGCTGTTCCAATAACTTTGGTAACTCCTCCATTAATGTGGCAATGGGAACATCGGCAAGCTCCACTTTGTAGGGTATCCCCACTAGATTCTGGTACTTTTGTTTCACTTCTTTATAGTTGTCTTCGTCAAGCACTTGCAGAATTTTTTTGGACATATCACTTCCATTGTCCAATAAGTATGGTAACTTTGCTTTAACTCCATGTTTAGCTGACACCATTTTGGAGAATTTTCCTCTCAAGTATAAATTGAATGCTCCACATATTTCTTTTTTTAGAATAAACCGTCTCTTATCCATTTCCTCACAGTCCTCCAAAGCACAAATTTTCACAAGCATTATATTGTCACAAAAGGTCTCTGTAATAGGCACAAGATTTGAATCAGCCCGCACCAACAGTTCTTCTCCAGCAGTGTAATTAATTTGTCCAATATCTGTAAGAAGGTTGTCATTGCACAGGTTTTCTGTTAGAAGCCACAAACCGAACCTCTCACTGGTAGGCTTCACTTTATTCCCACAGAGCATGGGGACATTAAAAACCTTGGAAGTATCCATGTTCACTGCTTCGTTGTCTTAATCAAACTGAACGAATGCAAATTATTGTGTGGTATTTATAAGTGCTGGCCTGGTGGGTGGGGCCAGTGATTACATAATACAGACATGTTTTTTCCTGCATAGATATGACTCATAGCATTGGAATGTAGCAGTGACGTCATACAAACTAGTTGAAACCGGATTGTCAAGGCTGGTGGGCGGGGCCAGTGATGGAAGTAGAAGTGGGGCTATCTCTCTCTCTCTCTCTCTCTACCCTCTCTTTTTCGTTGAAACTGCCTTCGTTGAAGTAAAGTAAAGTGATTTTTTACCTATATGAGTGCACTAGTGCAAGTGTTCACCTCATGTGCATCATCTTATAGACTATAGGTATTGGGAGATGGAAGAAAAACTCACAATTGCAGAATAAAAAAGAAGCGTTTATTAGTCAATAAACATGTTCATTATAAATGTGTTGCCTGCAGGAGTAACACTCATTTTGAATTTGCTCAGATCTAAAGGTCCATTTTCCACATGTTTCAATGTGAGCCGACTATATGCGTCTGGTAGTATAATGTTGGCAGTCTGGTTGTCCACTATGATGTTGATGCTGACTTTTGTCCCGTATTTAGTCAATGATGGCTGCGCTGACAGCATTTGATACTTAATTTCAGGCTTCAGATCCTTCATCGATAGATAGTTGGGGCCGGCGGGCTTATGACTTGAAATTGAACTGTAGAATTCCAGCACGGCATTGTTGAGAGCTCCTTGCGGCTTGATGGTTTCTGCAGTGTTTGGTGCTTGAGCTGCGGTGGTGCTGGTATTGATCATTTCTTGTGCAGAGGTGTTCATCTGCAATAAAGCAATAGCATAGATTATTCCCAACACTCCAAGAGAGCTGCCAGTGTTGAGGGTCCACAGTTTGATTCCTCCTCCTCCTCCTCCTTCTCAGTGTAAGGTGGTGGTGGTGTGGATGGTTGAATGCAGTACGCATCTCCTATGTCAATGAGAAGATCATTGATATCCTGACCTTTGTCCAATGGTAGCAGCCCTGTCCACCATTTATGATCTCTGAAAACTTGAGGTTCGCTGGGCCAACTATTCGCAATGAAATTGTCCAAATGCATCAATCTAAATGTTAGTAATACACATTTACAGTTCCACACCTCACCCTGCTTAACTGGATTGTATGTATATGTACATGGGGGAATATGTAAACTTCTGACGGGTAGATAGAAACCGTGACCGCGGTTTGGTCCATGCCCAATTTTTCTAGCATTATGCAATGCTCGACGGTATGAGCTGACTGGTAATGACATGGTTTTCAAGAGGTTGCAGACATACTCCAAGTCCTCTCTGATTGTGACAGCATCAGCACGCTGTTGACCGTTCATTCTGCAAAACAAGACATGAATTAATCTTCGAACATCTCACTTGTAACATTATAGCAGACCTCAACTGCATATCTCTTAAGGGCAGACTCAATCGTTTCCCACCTCATGGAATCAGAAAGTCCAATATGCATCTGAAGGTAACAATCTTCTGCCATTCCCAACCGCATCATGTGACCTATCATATCGTATATCTCCAAACACCTGCAATCAGGCTTTACATTCAATGGTGCTTGTGCCCGCCTTTTTAAACATGAGGGTGAATGAAACTTCTTGTAATCATCACTGATGTAACCATGATCTGGCCACCATGTGAGTATGTGTAAGATCACTTCGCCAATGTCATCACCAGTGAGTTTTTCAGCTTTGAACAGTGAGATTATATCAGTGAAATCCATGCGCTTGCAAACAATGTACAATGTCCTCCTAAAAAGTCTTGGAGTAGTCTCCATGAACAGCTC
>OX418227.1:34819202-34844202 GCA_948455865.1 Conomelus anceps | reverse complement strand
TGAAGAAGAAAATGCAGTTCAAAAAATGTTGATTTTGAAAAACAAAGCTATTCATAGCTTATTGATAGATATTACTCTCGATTGTGGCAGGAGAATGAGAAGGAGTGGGAGGAGAGAGAAATGACAAGAGAAGGATGAGGAGGAGAAAGATGAGAAGGATGATGAGGAGGACAATGAGGAGGGGGAGAGTAGAAGAAGAATATTAAGTAGTTGAAGAAAAACGTCACTTTTGAGAAACTAAGTCACTGCGATTTTGTTAGAAGGTGGAGAAAGATAAGAAAGAGGACTGGTGAAGAAGGAGGAGGTAAAGAAGCTGAGGAGGAGGAGGAACAAGGAGATGAGGAGGAGGGGGAACAAGGAGATGAGGAGGAGGAGGAGGAGGAGGGGGAGAATAGAAGAGGTATAAGTAGTTGAAGAGAAATGATGGTCTAAAAAAAAAGTCAAAAATGAAAGAGGAAGAACAAGATAAGTTGACTGGAAAGAAAAAGTAGGAAGAAGAAGAAGAAGAAAGAGATTAAGAAAAAGAAGAGCAGCAGGGAGGAGAAGTAGGAGCAGAAGGAGAGAAGGAGGAGGAGAAGAATGAGCAGATGAAGAAAATCAAATGTTCGTTTTGGAAAACGAAGTAAAAAATTAAAGAGGAAGAACAAGATAAGTTGACTGGAAAGAAAAAGTAGGAAGAAGAAGAAGAAGAAGAAAGAGATTAAGAAAAAGAAGAGCAGCAGGGAGGAGAAGTAGAAGCAGAAGGAGGGGAGGAGGAGGAGAAGAATGAGCAGATGAAGAAAATCAAATGTTCGTTTTGGAAAACGAAGTCAAAAATTAAAGAGGAAGAACAAGATAAGTTGACTGGAAAGAAAAAGTAGGAAGAAGAAGAAGAAGAAAGAGATTAAGAAAAAGAAGAGCAGCAGGGAGGAGAAGTAGAAGCAGAAGGAGGGAAGGAGGAGGAGAAGAATGAGCAGATGTAGAAAATCAAATGTTCGTTTTGGAAAACGAAGTCAAAAATTAAAGAGGAAGAACAAGATAAGTTAGTTGAAAAGAGAAAGTTGGAAGAAGAATCAAAAGAAGAGAATAAAGAAGAAAGAGATAAAGAGGAAACAGTAAAAGGAGCCGACGGAGAAGTAGAAGCAGTAGGAGTAGTAGAGGAGAAAAATGAATGGAACAAAACCACCAGCAATGGCCAAACTTCAGAATTCGCATCTATCTTTTATCGGATCTTCCTTCTCCTTCCCATCAATCTTTACTCCCATTTTCTTCTTCTCCTTTTTCTTCGTCTTCTTCTTCTTATCCTTTTTCTTCCATCCCTTCTTTCCACATTACATGAGTCTTCCAATAGATAAATTGCATAACTTTCTTACAATCCTCCTTCCCGCTGAAAATGATACAAAAATTTTCAACAACTGTCATAACATCATAGCTGCTCTGCTCCTCCTCCTCCTACTCCTCCTCCTCCCCCTCATCCTCCTCCTTCTTCTTCTTCTTCTTCTTCTTCTTTTTCTTCTCGCTTCTTCTCATTCTTTTCCTTCTTCTCCGTTCCCCTTCTCACCACTAATAGCGTTCGAATAAATCAAATCGCCGGCATTCGTGAAAAATGCCACGTAAAAACTTTGCTGTCGTCGTTCAGCGATGACCACGGGGACAAAATGGGCGATTATATAGATTTGGCGCCCCCGCAGCCCCCTATGAATGGTCCGAACCGTTTTTTTGTGGTGAGGGGGGTAGGGTGGACCGTTGGCAAGTGACAAGACCGAGATCCGCCCCGGGGGAAACTCATCAAACATCTAAATCTCTTCTTTTCTGTTCTCCACTTTTTCTCCCACTTTTCTTTTGAGTTTTCTTTGCAGATGTGACATGCACATAAGATATAAGACGTGCGAAAAGTGAGTGACTTACGAGATGGCGTGTCCTTACGATATAAAAATAAGTAAGGATGGCTTTACTTTTCTGGCTACTCGTATTTCAATAAATTATTTAATTTTACTGTTATTTTTTATTTAAATTTCTTATTTATAATTTTATTATTATATTAATTTAATTAAAATATCAATTTAAATTAAAAATTAATGAATAATAAAACGTAGTTGTCGCAACTACATTTACTGAAAATTGTGTGATACTAGTTTCGGTTGTTACAATCTCAAACAAACTGAAACTAAGTACAGAGTTGCTTAATATACTAGACACAGAATGATACTATTTCTGAGGAGAAGGAACTTTCATAAATCCCAAGCATCCTTGAATCTTCTGTCATACACTACTAATATTACTGGTAAAATTCTACAAATTTTGATTTTTCTTCTTTTTGCTTCATACTATTGTTTTTCTCATTACTTTTTCTCAACAATTTTATTAATCATTTCACCTCCTCCTTCTCCTCCTTGTCCTTCTCCTCTTCTCTCTCCTCCTCCTATATTAATAATACTTTATCATTCAAATACATTGTAAATTTACACAAATAAAGTCATTTGAAACTGAATTTGAATCTGAACCTCCTAGCCGGCTTATATATAACTAAATATAAACCCCCTATAACTATGTATTGCCTAACGCCATGTACACTCTGTTTCTACTCAAATTTTCTTCGTTTTCGCTCTCCTTTTTCTACATCTTCTTCTCACTCTTTCTTTTTTCCTTTTCTTTAGAAATTACAGTGAAACACTTTCATGATTTTCTCTTTCTCCTTCTTCTTCCTCGTTTTGTTCTCCTTCTTTTACTACGTCGCCAAATTCTTTCAGAAATATATAGTGAGTTACCTCATCGAGCCTCCTATTACTATAAATATGAGTATTTAAAACTCAGCCCCCTCGTATTGTATAGAACCCTCCTACAACTATATTCATATATAACCTCCCCTACAACTATATCTATTTGAAGCCTCCCCCACGACTATGTCTATATATAAACCCCTACAACTATTATCTTTATATAACCACCTCTACAACTATAAATAACCTCTCCTACAACTATATCTATTTATAACCTCCCTATAACTATATCTATATATAACCTCCCCTATAACTGTGTATTACCTAAAGCTATTGGCAGGTTATGTAGCGTTAACCGTCATTACAGTAGCGTCCCCTTCCCATATAGCGTTAGTGAATTGAAAACGCCCGCTGTAAATAGCGTACAAACGCTATTAGGGCCAGATTAAAGGGCGCCAAGCCTCGCTATTTTAGGGTTTACGGCAAATTTCCTGTTCTGGAACGTATTGAAAGGAATCTGTTCAATATCATCACACACACACCCTTTTACTTCTCATTATTGGGGGTGGTTTTCCTGGTGTGGGGTTTAGGGGAGAGTTTTAGGGGGGGAGGGGCCTCTCAATTCAATAGAAGGTCTGTGTTATACTACTTAGTAAGGTGGTACTTGGTTCAGTAATCTTTTCCGTCTTCGGTTCTCTCTTTCCACCTTGTGCTTTCTTTCCTTGTTGCTTTCAAGATGGAGTCTTTGATAGTGTTTAAGCACCTCCGGAGTTCAATCGCCGGAATTACCTCAAGTCATTTTGGTAATATACTCATGAAGTTCGTTTAGAGAAGAGAAAGATTTTGGTCTTTTCTCAGATTAGTCAGATGTAGAAGGTATTAAAGCTGGGCCTCCTTGCTATGATTGAGTGTTTAGGGTTCATAATAATATCATTAAGAATTGGTGGAATAGATAACTGGGAAGGAGACTAGGAAAATCAATTATTATCTAAGAAAATTATGCCCTTATGTCTGGAAAAACTTGTATTTGTATAATAGAATCCCATCTTTCAACGTGAAATGGATATTTCTTTTTTTAAATAATAAGTTTCTACAAGCAATTTAACATCCCTAACCTTGTTCTATCAAGATTTAGGACAATTTAATTTTTTTCTATGACTAGATTCATGTGTATTGATTGATTATTATCAATGTATACAGATAGTATCTGTATTCATTGTTATTATCCAGTGTGTATAGATTTTTCGCACAATAAAACTTTTATTTGTATATCTAAACATATATTTTCGACCAATTCAGTGGCATACTAGCACATATATTTAATTTATAAAGTGGGTATCACCAATTAAAATCTATTGGTAAAAAAATATGATTATTACTTAAGAATTAAAAATTATTGAATTATCAGTCCAGTGTTAAGAATTAATTTGTAACGCTATTTTATTGTAATGTTTTAATTCATTGTTGAATAAATTATCTATTTATTTATTTTTTTTTGCTAGTTGATAGGATACCATATTTATTATTTCATATTTACTCTACCTTATTGATTGAGTTTTTTACTGACGATGGAGCCCACATAGGTTTGAGACCTGTGCATGAGACTAATCGATCGGTTACTTTTTTTGTATAGGCTATTACGTCTTGGAGACTCCAGTTAAGGAGTATAGGACAAGTCAGATCAACAGTTATACTCTTTAGAGTTACCATAATTACTATATCAAATAGTTGAGGTGAGGCTTAATTTTGATGTGAAAGGAACTCTTTTAAACTATAAAAAGCTTTATCAACTAAATATTTTTTCAATTGTTTTTTAAATATGTCTATATTTTCAAGACTCTTTAAAAAGTGCGGTATCTTGTAGAGTTTCCTACCAATATAACTAGGTTTTTGTTTGAATAAGCTACTATTGTAATTCACCAAGTGATAATCTCCTCGGCTTCTTGTATTATAATCATGTATGACAGAACTTTGGTTAATATCACTCTTTTTTACATATAAAATAACTTCATACACAAATAAGCAGGGTACAGTTATGAGACCAAGTCTCTTGAACAACGGCCCACATGAATCTAATCTATTTACTCTTTCCATACACCTAACCGCTTTCTTTTGGATGTTAAACACCCTATCAAGATTTTGTTTTAATGACTCACCCCATACTAACTTTAGAGCTTTAGAGGGTCCAAGTTATTGAAATTCAGTCGTTTTTGCGTTAATTTTATTGTTGATTTGTGTTTGGTCACCTGTATTCTACTTGTTCATATGTTTATCTTTGTTCGTATTAGTAGACTTTATCTTGTTACTAATGGGCGTGTCTAGTAGCCTGTCAACCAATGGCAGGCCTCTAACATGCAGACCTATGAGAGACTACCAGCCTCTAAAACAATGGTTCTTGTCTAAGAAGGACACGTATTATTGATCTACACTTATTCTAATTTTAGATTAATTGAGATTGAAAATGATCTAAAAGTCGAAACTATATAATCTTTTCATTATTGAAATAGTTTGACAGCATCAGTATTATTCATTACGAATAACTACCATAATATCACCATTAGCAGGCTTTTTAATTTCGAGTAGATTAAATAAATAACTAGAATTCAAAATTGCAGGTTGAATCAAAAAATAGAACTGTAGTAGATAGAAATAAAATATAGTCTACACGAAATTGAAGAACTGAAAGTACTTATAGGTCATATCATAGAAAACACGATCAACCTTCTAACATTTATGTGACATCCTGACCACCAAGCTAGTGAGAATAAAGCAGAATATCATTTTCTTGTACCTTCTCCATACAGAATTCCTATAGAAAATGTATGAACCATATAAATTTGTATGCTTGTATCGAGATGATTAGATCATCCCAGGAGGAACCTCTAGTGAATTTAAAAAATATTCTTAGTTATTGGGAAAATTTATGAATAATAACTTTTTATTGTAGCTTCGAGGTGATAATAAATAAGCATGTTCCTAGAAAGCATCCTCTCGTAAACCACGGCTATTAGATGGTCCTAGATAGGTGGGTGAGCCTCCAAGCCATGTAGGTCCGATTAATTTATGATAATAGCTTTCCTAAGCTATAGGGTAAGAGAAAGTCTCTTCTTTATAACATCAAAACAGTCATAATTTTTGGAGTCCTTTTTTAAAGCAGCAGGATTCAAAAGCCAACGTCCCAGCACATTTCCATAAATGGTATTCACACTCTCTAAAGCTATACATTGTTTCGATGAAATATATATGTTTTTGATTCAGTTATTTATGTTAATTCAGTAATTTATGTTCATTCACTGACTTGTACATTGTTTTGATTGAATATTTCTTTGCTATTTCAGCTAAATATGTTGATTTAGCTGAGTTATAAATAGTTTTAATGAATTATTTCGTTGTTAATTCAGCTATATATATATATATATATATATATATATATATATATATATTATGTTGATTCAATTGTGTTATACAATGTATTGCTGGAGCACATGTTATTAAATCAGTGTGGAACTGATTATCTATAGATATATAGATATAGTAGAATCTCAAGGAGAACTGGTTAGAAGAACAAAGTAATGGAGCATGTGTCTATGAATAATTCCGGTAACTGCTGAGTTACATAAATAGAAAGAAAGAGTTCATGCTTGACAATTAAATCCACGTGTTGGGAAAATCCATTACTTGAAAAATTATGAAAATTAATGAGAAAAAGAAGAAAAATAAGATCAACTGATTTATTTTAAGGTCAGACTTACAGAGAAATATTCACAGTATTACGCGGTGGAGGAGGAGAAAGAGGAGGAGAAGGGAAGGAGGAGTAGGAGAAGGAAAATGAAAAAGATGGCTGGAGGAGGAGAGGAAGAGAGGAAGAGAGGAAGAAAAAAGGAGGAGAGGAAGGAAAAAGGAGGAGAGGAAGAAAAAAGGAGGAGAGGAAGGAAAAAGGAGGAGAGGAAGGGAAAAGGAGGAGAGCAAGGAAGATAGAAAAGATGACTGGAGGAGGAGGAGAAGAAAAAGGAGAAGAATAAATTTGATGAGAGAGACAAAAGGTTGAGGAGGTGGAAGAGAAGAAGTAGGGGAAAAAAGAGGAGAGGAGGTGGGGGAATTGGAAAAGGTAGATGAGAAGTTAGTGAAGGAGGAGCAGGATGAAAAGAAAGAGGGGAGGAGGAGGAGCAAATAAAGGAATAAGAGTAGCAGGAGGATGATGAAGAGTAGGAGGAGGAGAAGGTGGTGTAGGAGAAGAAGGGAGAAGAAGAAGAAAGAAGGGGAAGAAGATGACTGGAGGAGGAGAAGAAAAAGACAAGAGAAGAGGAGGAGACAATAGGTGAAGGAGGTGGAAGAGGAGGAGGAGGTGGAGGAGTAGGAGGAGAAGGGGGAACAAGAGGATAAGGAGTAGGAGGAGGAGGAACAGCAAAAGGAGTGGAAGGAGGGTGGGAAGGATGAAGAGGAGCAGGAGGATGATGAGGTGGAGGAGGATGAGGAGGTGGTGTAGGAGATGGCGGAGGAAAAGGTGATTGGGGATAAATGAGGAGGAGGTGATGAAGAGAACGAAAAGAAGACAGGGAAAGAGGAGATTAAGGAGGCTGGAAGATAATGTATAGGAGAATAGGAATAGAAGATGGATGAGGAGGAGGAGAAGGAGGGGGTGGAGAAGGGGGAGGAAGAGGAAAAGGAGGAGGAGGAAGAGGAGGAAATAGAATAAAAGGAAGGGGAGGTGTTGGAGGAGTAGGAGGAAACTGAGGAGGGCGGGTGCAGGTGGAAGAAGATGATAAGAAAGAGGAGGAGGAGGAGGAAGAAAAGGAGATGAAGAAAAATAAGTAGATGGAAAACAAATTAGTGAAGAAGATCTATTTTTTTCTTGTTCTGTAGATTTTTTCTGTTTACCAACTTTAATTTTATATTATCTGACATGTGCATGGGATTCATCTAGTTTTTTCAATTCACGTTTTCTAGATAAATTAATTCAAATTCAGTTGTTTACAGAATTGCGCAATTGAATAAATATCCTTTATCAACATCTAGCTAATGAAAGAACTGTGTTGAAGCACTAGAACACAAGATAATTATATTTATTATCATTCTGACAATATTAATCCACAGAAGAATTTTCCCTATTTCTAAATAGACTTGGATCTTGAATATTATTTATAAAGGTCATAAATAAATGTAAAAAGAACACATATTCATAAGCTTTTAATGAGCCATATAATGAGCCTGTACTGCATGAGAGAAACTGGCATAAGATAAGCATGAGGCTTGTGAGCTAGCAGTGGGTTGACAAAGGTATCTTTTTATTTTTAATTAAGCTGTTTAGTAAGAATGAACAACTTTTGATGACCTAAATTATTGTAAGAAGATGACTTTTCAATAGAAATTGGGAAGTCAGAATTTTACTTTTAATAAAAATAAAAATGAAGGTTAAAGTTATAGTTGTTGAAGATTTTAGTTTTAAACAATTCCAGTTAACAAATTTATCATTTTTCAACTTCATTCTCGTATTTTATTACCCAGGGAACAGCCTTGTGCTAGTCAACCCAAACAAAAAATTATATCAAATAAACTTATACATACTAAAATAATAAATGTATGCCTTTTAATGGTGGGGAGACCTTTACGAGTAGTTCCACCTCGCTGTTTGAACCATGTTATGGAGAACATGATGGACCTACTATTTAAGGGGGGTTCCGAACCACAGGATAAGTGATAATAAAGCTTATAACATCAAGTCATTGAAGCACGGTTACCCATCTAAACGCAGTCTTGAGCGGTCGTGACTGAACATCATCATTACTTTTAATGAAACCATAGAATAACTCAATCAAAAATACAAGATGGAAAACAAGAACAATATGAGAAATCTAATATCAAAACTGACACTCATTTTCTATAGATTTAAATTATGATTTTTACTAATTTATACTGGAGGGATGCATTTCGCTTCTAGGGAGAAGCTTCATCAGCCCCATGAAGCTTCTCCTTGAAAACGAAATGGATTCCTACAGTATAAGTGAGTAAAAATCATATATTAAATAGAAATACAGTGTCAGTTTTGATATAAGATTGTTCATCAATATTTCGTCATGGAAAACATCACGGGATGATAATATTATAATTTAAATTGAAATAAAGTGTTTTTTATATTAGATTGCTTAAGTATTTGGTCATGGAAAACATCACAAACTTCAGCTATATGAGAACAACACTAATATCAGGATACGTTTTTGTATAAAGTTTGTTACATCATATTACAAAGTTAATAAAAATGTAGGTTTAAGACAATAATAATAATTATGCTCTTGACAACAGAGTGAAACGGCCGTCACGCCATAACGTGAGTTAATTTCCTCTCAAAAGGGTTTTTTATGTTTTTATTACAATAATAATTGATAGTTATAAAGTAGAATTTGTTTGTCTGAAAGACAAGTATTGTAATAAAGCCAATTCCCATCTATCACTTATTGAACATAAAGAAGTATCATCTACAGACAATAAATCATTCAATTTTTTGATTTATTACATATTTTGACAGAGCTCTGACGTCATAAACAAAGGCTAGAGTTGAGTCAAGACTTGCAACAAACGCCTATCGAGAGTGGAAAGTTTTCAAATCTCACAATGAGATTATCTCGTGCACTGAGAATCGATCTTCAGAGTGATCTTCTTCAGACTTGGAAGAGGTTGTAAAGTGATATCGGAGCCAGATTTTTTTGAAAATTTTGTCAGAAATAATTTATTTATCTTCATTAAGATGGAGGGTCTACTATCTCGTTTGATACTGTGTGCTGTGTTCCTAGTTTTAAATGGAAAAGAATCGTGAGTTTTCTTTAAAATATTTTCTAAAAAACAAGAAAACAAGAATGATGAACAATCTAATATCAAACTGACACTGTATTTCTATTTAAATTCTGATTTTTACTCACTTATACTGGAGGAATTTTAGAGAATTTTTAAAAAGTTTTCTATCTTGTGTTGTTTTCAATATTCAATCTGTGTTGTTTTCAATGACGAAATGCTTGTTGAACAATCTAATATGAAAACTGACACTGTATTTCTATTCAAATTATGATTTTTACTCAGTTATACATTACTGGAGGAATGCATTTCGCTTCTGATGAGAAGCTTCATCAGAATTTCTTTATTTTTATTCACTGACCTGGAGGTAGGCATTTCGCTACTAAGGAGGAGCTTCATTAGAATATTTCCAGTATAAGTGAGTGAAAATTATAATTTAAATATAAATACAGTGGAAGTATTGATATAAGGCTGGTGAAGCTTCTCTTTAGAAGCGAAATGCATTCATCCAGTAAAGTATAACTGAGTAAAAATCATACTTTAAATAAAAATACAGTGTCATTATTGATATAAGGCTATAATAGAATAATGGAAATCCATTTCGATTTTTTAATTTCTCTTATTTCCATGGTTTTGTGAAGAAACACTTCTGTATTTTATTTATTTTCTCTTAAAAGTCAGCAAAGCTTTAATTTATTTTGACTAATGTAGCAAAAGAGGGTAGAGAGAAAATTATTTTAAGCTTGATGCAAACAGTAACGCAGGCTTAGTGATGAATTGTAGAGTGACTTTTTGTGATACACAGATACTAATTAAAGGACTCAAATATGATGGAAGTGCTATAAAGCAAATAAGCAGATATAAAGTGCTATAAAACCTAGAAATGAGTTATGCTACCCAAAAAGAATAGTGTATGGTGTAATTTATACATGTATTTCAGAAAAGTCACTCTTCGCCTTTTGTGAAGCATGAAGATGGTTTATACAGCCCAAATAGGACAAAGGGTGGGTTCTAATTTAAATTTTTGTTTAAAAAAAGGTGACTACAGTTTTTATACTTTTTATTATATTGATTTAAAATTTTATCAATGATTTTCTCTTTTGTTTCAGATATGGTGCTGTCAATTTGGACTTCTTGTAAGTAGACTGCATGATTTAAACCAATATTTTAATCATTATTTTCAATGATGTTGAAGATCCATCTTGTTTCCACTAATATGTAATCTAAACTTAAAAAACCACTTTTAAATAGAAATTAATGTCAGTATACTGTGGGTCGTCGGACGATGCTCTAGACAACAGAGCGAAACGGCCGTCACGCCATAACGTGAGTTAGTTTACATTTAAAAGTGGTTTTTTAAGTTTAGATTACATTATTTAATATTATTAAATCAATATATTTATTATTCTATGTTGATTAACACATTCGTTTAACATTTCCATCTGATGATAATAATAATAATATCGTGTGACCTGGCTGGCTCAGGTCTGGTGTCAGAGTTATCAGGTCGCACCTGAATAAGTTCAGGTAATTCAATATTGTGAAACTATCAGCTGATTTGATCAAACTGCTTACTAAGCTGCTAACCTAACAATCTACTATAACTTCTCGTATTTGTGATGAGAGGTTAGGTATCTCTGACAGTCACAGGTAAAATGAAATTGTTTTAATTAAATGTATACTAGTGGTCGTAGATAAAATAGTGTATGCAACGATTTTATTTGGCCATTAAAGCACTCGTGAGATATTTATAACACTCGCATTCGCTCGTGTTATAACTTACATCTAACTCGTGCTTTAATAAGGGTCAAAATAAAATCGTTGCATAAACTACTATTAATAACTATTGGGTGAGAGATTAAGATTGATAAAGGAATATATAGAATGATCATAAATTATTGAACGCATGTCATATTTGAATCAATAAATAACCAATTATTGTACTAACGTGAATTTGAATTTATTGGAAAGACAATTTCAAACAGATTTATTCACAACACTTGACAGGCTCAATAAATTTCTACTTAGGTACCTATTCTGCTGAATTCTTGTAAACATGTTTTCTACCAACCTTAGCCTTGACTGGACTAACTACAACTCTGTATAAATTATATAATAATTTATATGATAAAAATACATGGATATGAATTGGGTATAGAACTGATATATAATAGAAAGATATTAATTGAGTAACGTTCGGCCAAGTGTGAGTACATTTTTTATATATTCACAATCTAAAACTGACTGCAACTCGTTAAATTTACAACAAAAAGTTAATATTAACAACGCAGATCGTTATGGAACAAGAAATCCAAGAATTTATTGAGTCCCTCAAAATTATTTACATACAGTATTATTTCTGCAGATATTTTTTTGTAACATTTTATTTCTTACATGATAGTTAAGTTGAACTAAGTATTTTTTTCTTTGTAACTTCTTGGTTTCTCTCCTAACAATTGTTTGTTTTATAATTATTATTTATTATAGAATATTATTATTTTTTATGATGTATAATTTTTTTTCCTATGTATTTTTTTTCTTGTTTGTATTCGCGGAAATAAAGATTATTATTATTATTTTGGACTTCAAATATTATGTATAACTTATAAATATTAATAGTGACAAATTAGTATTTGTGGTATCAAAATACACAATATCTTAACTCTTCTCAATTGATTGACATTTTGAGAAGTTTTATTTCAGTATTTGAGGTTAAAAATTTGATAAAAACTATCATTTTTTGAAGTATGACCGAAGTAACAGATAGCCAAATGGTCTAGTATGGTAATAACTATAACCGTATTTCTTTTAAGTGTTACTATGACTCTATCTACTATAAGAAAAATTCAAAACCTTTTTATCTTTTTAATAATAAAATGAAAAGGAAATAATAATTATAGTATTATCATAATTTATTATTTTTCCACAGGAAAGACCCAAATTTCCCAGGAAATTCAGCTTGGACTGAAAAACTGAACCACCAAATACAGCAAACTGTGTAAGTGATTTATCAAAACTTTTTACTTCAATAATCTCTACGTCTGAAACCAAAAAATAAATCATTTAAAGTAGGATATTCCTGACATTTCATCTCTCAAAGTCCCAAAAGACCTCATTATTAGAGTAGTAAATTCCATGAAATTGCGTTTTTTATACACAAATCAAGCCTTGGAACGTTTCATTCTTAAATTGTGCTTAGCAATATATTATAAGACACTTAATAGCACTTTGAGGAACTTTAAATCAATAAATTCTGTTTCTGAATAATAATACTTGAAGTTGGCAAATCCACATTTATTAAAAAGCTTGTGAAACTAGTACTTAAACTAGTGATACTAGTGAGAACTGTGAAACGCACCGATTTTGTTTGAGATTGATAATGGTGTAACAACCGTAACTAGTTTCTCGAAGTTTTAATAAATGTGGTTGTGACAATTTCGTCTTATTATTTATTATGGATACCTTCCACAATATCACCTTCGCCATTACTAAGAAAATTTGGTTGTGACAATTGTACGTCTTATTATTCATTAAGCTAAATTTGTCTTTAATATAATAGTTTTCATTTCATGATTCAAACACCTTTACTAATTCATGATAAACCAACTCTTTTTTGTTTCATTTGTTTTTCATATATTTTTTATTAGCAACAACATATTCATTCAATAATTAATGAGGAAAAAAGAGATGACTATTCATTAAAATATTATTTTCCAGAGATAATGCTATGAAAGGTTCTGCAACAACTGGGCCATACAATGGAAATTATCCTGGATCCAATGTTGCGTGAGTAAATGATAAATCATTTACTTATTGAGGCAAAGCAGTGGCGTAGCCAGAATTAGATTTCGGGGGGGGCTCACCAAGGGGGGGGTGGGCAGTGGCTTAGCAAGGATCAAATTTCGTGGGGGGGGGGGTCTGTTGTATAGGAGGGTCCGGATTTTTTTTTCAATTTAGTGGTGTGAAAAGCAAATCTAGACAACTTGTTAGGCTCTAAAGTTCAAAAGAAAGTTTTGAAAAATTACTACCCAAGAACCTAGGTGGCCAAATTTGAAATGATAAAGTTTGATATGCCGATATCTGTGACTATTTTGAGTCAAAACCCTTGAATTGGAACTAATCATACTTAACTTATGTACAGTACTGAATCTCAAAATCAATACTAATTATTATTATAAGTTTCAAAAATGTATGTCATTAGCCTAAAACGCACCCAACCCAAAGTTCATGAAATCGGAATTTTTTTTAATCATAGCACACTGATTTTACACGCTTGCATAGAACTTGCATTTATTTGTGTGTTTTCATTTATAAAATCCCGATTTTATGAACTTTGGGTGCGTTCAGGCTAGTGGGTTATACTGAATTTTAACTTCAAAACTAAATTTTCTACAAGATGAGTTTATTCAAAAAGATGATTTATCAATAATTAACAAAGTTATTCCACTTCAAACTTGAAAATTGCATTTTATTTAATGTAATAAAAAATAATTATGGTAGTCACAGTTTTCTAACATGTTTTATTCGATTTCGTAGCTCATTTTAAATCAAAATTATCCATTTGAGCATAACAAGTTTCTATATGAGTAAATATTGAGAAAAAATTTGAAAAATGCATTAATCTGACTATAACTGTAGCTATATTCCATTACACAAACAGGGTTTCTGTAATCTGTTTGTTATAATACAACAAAACAGATAGAAACCTTCGGCTGTAATAAGTCCTTATCTATTAGTTATTTGAGGACTTTTTATTTCTGAAATTTCGGGGGGGGGGCCCGGGCCCCATGGGCCCCCCCCTGGCTACGCCACTGGCAAAGTCACATTGAATGCAAAGTTACAAGAGACTTAGAGCCCAAAATTGTTCTCTTTGCAAATTTTGATTTGGTTACATTATTGGCGAATATGCTTTATTAATTTTTATTTTAGTTTAATGTTCAATTTTAAAACTGTTTAATTTTTGTTTTATTAATGGAATTCTTTTTATAGGTACACACCCCCTACAATGCCGCAAATCTTGATTCCTCATGCTCCTCAAAATTTTCCATTTCCACCGGAGTAAGTGAAAATTCAAATTCTAATACATTTATCATAGTAGAAGGCTGGTTGAGAAAATTTCAAGTTGGTTCTTCGGAACTTCAAATTTACCAAAATTCCAAATAAATAGAAGGGAAAATTTGAGTTGATTTTTGAAGAGTTTTTGATTTACTGAGATGCAAAATAAATAAAAAATAATACAAAACGAGGGGAAATAAAAGGTGGATGTGAAATTTAAAAAAAAATGATTAGTACTTCGTTAGTTAATACTAATAAGTAGTTCGTACTTAATTAGTCAATTCTCCACTATACTGGTGATGGTGATATTGTGGCAGATATACATTATGAATAAGACTTTATTCTCAAAAAAAAAAAAAAAAAAAAAAAAAAAAAAAAAAAAAAAAAAAAAACACCAATTATTATCAACACATGAGATACTATACTTTCAACTTTCATGTTATTTCTAATCTCAATGAAACTAAAATTAATATAAATAAAGAAGCTCAATGTATAGATGGGCCAGCAAAAAGACTCTCTTCTCTGCTATAAAATCACTTCCTGATGGTTCGGAACCCAGCTAAAACTGTAGGGCCAACTTATCAATCCAACGCAAAGATCTCAGACCTATGTGGACTTTATCCTCCGAAAAAAGAAGTACAATTGTACCAATATTATTAGTGTTTTATCAATCCTCGTGTTTCAATATTATCATTATTTATCAATACCAATGTCTTTACCAATATTTATTATATTTTTCAGTTTTGTAATAGTAGTTTATGCAACGATTTTATTTTGACCCTTACTAAGGCACGAGTTAGATGTAAGTTATAACACGAGCGAATGCGAGTGTTATAAATATCTTATGAGTTCCTTAAGGGCCAAATAAAATCGTTGCATACACTATTTTATCTACGACCACTAGTATACATTTAATTAAAACAATTTCATTTTACCTGTGACGGTCAGAGATACCTAACCTCTCATCTCAAATATGAGAAGTTATAGTAGATTGTTAGGTTAAAGTAGCTGGTGTAGCAGTTTGATGAAATCAGCTGATAGTTTCACGATATTGATTCCATCAAAAATGCTTCTGATTGGTCCAGAACCCGTGTTATAATGTAGAACCTGTACTATAATGAGCTCTTTATGCAACGGGTCTCAAAAAGCATTTCGAAAAGACAGCTGTTTTGGCATCAATTGTGAAACTGTAATGTATACATTATGACATGGTCGTAGATAAATGTTGTTTTGCTGTTTATATTATAAATTTCTCTTCATTTCAGCTGTGAAGCTGTACCTGATCCAGGTTATACGTTCCCAGATATGAGTGACTGTAACAATAATGTTATGATTAATAATGTGAAACAAGAAATGGTAACTCGTCACAGATCCTTCTTGTGCCGGGACCCTGAATATGTAAGTTTAATTATTAAATTTTTTATTAATTTTATTTCCAAGTATTTTTTAGTTTATCAACTCTATTTGTATTCTTTATTATCTATTCTATTTATATGTTTTATTGGAAGCTCTCATAAATGTACAATCAAAGGGAAGTGATAGCCGAGTGCCGTAGCAGCTGGTATCTGTTCAATCAGAGATAAGCTACGAAACTCCTGGGCCTTCTCTGTAAGGGTAGGATTAGCCAGCAAAAAAGACTCTTTTCTCTGCTGTAAAATCACTTCCCGATGGTTCGTAACCCACCTAAAACTGTAGGTCCAACTCATCAATCACTACAATCAATTCATTAACCACGCACATTTCACAGACCTATGTGGGCTTCATTCTCCGAAACAAAAGAAATATCCAGTGCAATGGTAAATTAATATGATAGAGCAAGTTAATTATAATACTCTGAATATGTGAGTTCAATTACTACATTTTTTATTTATTCTATTTGTGAGTATTTATTTGCTAATTTATTCTATTTGTAATAATTGCTATTTATTCTATTTATAAGCTTGATTGGAAGCTTTTATGAATATTTGCAATCACATATTATTCAGTACAATGATAAATTAATATGAGAGAGCAAGTTAAAAATTACCCTGAATATTGTGAGTTCAGTTATTTAATTATTCTATTTATCCTATTTATAAATATTTATTTGTTTATTAAACCTATTTTTATAAATTTCTATTTCTTCTTCTTATAGGATTCATTGGAAAATGTCATGAATGTGGAGTCAAATATTTAGTACAATAATAAATTAATATGAGAGAACAAGTTTAATATTGTAAACTTTTTACTTTTTGGACTTCAGAGTCTGTAAAATATTGTATGTATACTACCATTGATCAGGGATAGTAGGTGGTAGTCGATAGTATTGATGGTTCGTCTATGATACTACTTTGGAATAAATATAGAATAAAAAAAATATATTTTGCCACTTTTTTGAATGAGGATAGCATAAAATAGTACTGTTGAAAAAATTTTTTCAATAATTTCTATGTGTCCACATTCTAATGTCAGAGAAAGGCTCTGAAACCACTAGTATAAGATTATGTAAAACAGATTATATATAAGTATAGTATAGTATATAGTATAGTATATATTATATATAGTATAGTATAAGATTATGTATACTATTATGTAAAACAGAAATTGATGGCCTCTTTTTCAATTGTAGATTGTATAAAATAGACCTGTTAAATAAGTTTTTTGATTTTTAAAATAATTTCAATGGTTTGGACAGTTCCTACATGCAAATATCAGAGGAGGGTCTGGAACAAATAATAAATTGCTTTTGAATGAATTTTATGAACAAATTTCCATTTCATTTCATTTCACTGTGGAGTGTGGACAGTACAAAATATTTCTATAAATCAATTTTTTTTTTTCTAAATAAATTTCAGGGACCAGACAGTTTTTACATGCAAATAAAAGAGGAAAGCTCTGAAACTAACAATAAATTGCTTTTGAATAAGTTAGTTTAGGAAACAAGATTTGTTTTTATTTTTTATTTTCCCTGTCCATTGCATAGAGTAGTTTCATGGAATTATTTATTTTCTCAACAACTTTCAAACACCAGACAGTTTTTACATACAAATGGCAGTTGAAAGCTCTAGAACTAAAAATGAATTGCTTGCAAATAAATTTAGGAAGCAAAATTATATTTTATTTATTATCTTCTACTGTAGATAGCATAAAATAGTTCAATGGAATAATTTTTTCAATTTTTTCTCTATTTGCAGGGCCCAGACAGTTTTTACATGCAAATGACAGAGAAAGGCCCTGCAAACGCTAATGGCTCCAAATCAAGAAATGTGTATTACTACGATACGAACGGAAGGAGTATCAACTATTGTGAGTTCAATTTAAATTTTTCTTTCGTACTTAGAATTATTTTTTATTTATACTTATACTTATATTTATTATTTCTTATTATTATTATTATTATTAATAGAACTATTTATTTATTTTATTTTAGAATTTGTAAATTTTGGACTCGTAAGTCTATTTTCCCACTTATCCAAGTCCATCAATAATAAATCAAGATGTTAATCTTGATTGTATTTTTGTCATGAATGAATACAAAAATAAATTAAATGATAAGAGAATAATATAGTCTATTAAACTCATCTTAACTTACAACGATGATAAAATTTATATTTCATACTTTTCTAAATATCATGGAATGCTACCAAATGTACAGTATATTTTATTTACTTATCTTGCTTGTCTTTTTGTCATGAATGAATGAAAAAATTGGTTAAATATTTAAGGACATTATAATCTATCCTTTAAGAATCTCAACTTACTATAACAGTGATATTTATAGCTCATACGTTTCTAATTATCATTGAATGTTATGAAATATTTTATATTATTTTATTTTCACTCATTATATTTTATTTTTTGTCTGTTCTGACAATTGATTCGAACAGGGGCGGATCCAGGGATCTGTTTTGGGGGGGGCACATGGATGACGCCAACATAGAATATATATATATTCTACGTATATATGTATATATACTATGCAAGCCCTCCGTATCCCCGCGTTGCATACCCTAACATATTGCGCGCGCGCGCACGCGTGTGTGTTTATATATAAATGTATTGCGTTTATGTGAATGGTTGAAAATGAATTGCTGGAAAAATACCTTTTTGAAAAGGATGTTCTATTCTATAATACTTGAGGAAGAATATTGATAATTGAATTCATGTATGACATGAATAATATGTATGATGTATCACATTAAACTCATATATGACAGTAATATGTTCACAAACATACTCACTTGGTTGAACAAAAGCACAAACTCCTCTCGATGCTTCCTCATTCTTACTGCAATAATCTTGACTCCAAATCTCCAAAAGAAACGATTTACACACAACAGAGTTGTTTCACTGCGGTTTCAAAGTAAACATAACCTTTTTTATAGAGAATACTTTGGCTTGCAAATGTAATAGGGATGGATGGGATATGGTATCAGGTATCGATATGATCGAAATATTGATATTTTGGTTCCAATATCCGATATTTTTATATCGATATTTTAAGACCAATATTATCGAAATTGGAATATTTAATTCCATCTTTGCTTGACCTTTTCTCTCCATGACAGCACAAGAATTTCGGCTGTGCACTTTATTTTTTATTTGTGTATTGTGTCTGAGCCTTTGGGGGGGGGCACATGCCCCTAGTGCCCCCCCCCCCTGGATCCGCGCATGGATTCGAAAAACATGAGATTTGTTTATAAACATAATTATGTGAACACTTCTCAACATACATTGTGAGTTTAGAGGCATATAATTAATGAACTAAAACCATGAAAACGATCTTCAATATAGATTCCTATTCAGATATTTTCGCTAGACATGCAAAAGTATTTGAAATAAATTAGAACCATTTGAAATGAACAAGAAATATTTAGAACAAGTAAGAACTATTTGAAATAAATAAAAAATTTGAAATTCTTTTCTTACTTGAGGCAAAACATGCTATGCTGATGATGGGCATGCTGCTCGAAATCATGTTCTGCCTAACGTAAGAAAGAAAGAAAAATTCAATTTCTTACTTATTTTTATCAATTCTGCATGTAGTCTAAAAGTGAGAATATTAACTATTCGCAGTTCGTCATGGATTAGATTAGATTGAATTACTTTATTCATGATAAATTTACAATTTTTTCAAATGTGTGCTAACATACAATATTTTAACATCACATAGAAAGTAGACCTGGTTGATACTATTTACATTTTGTTGGAAATATTAAAAGTGATCTTATGGGTAGAGCTAATGAAATGAAATTCCAAGTGATGCATTTACATGGAAAGGCGAAGTTTGGACAAAAATTCGTCCATTCCAGCACTTTTAACTTTAACCTCAGATCAATAAATACTAAATTCCTATTCAATTGGATAAATAAATCGAATAAATTCATTAAATTTTGATAACCTTCATCGAGTTTTTGCTGTAACAAATTTATATTTTAATTTAGATTGGCCAGCAAAAGACACTGTTCTCTGCTGTAAAATCACTTCCCGGTGGTTCGGAACCCACCTAAAACTGTAGGTCCAACTCATCAATCACCATCATCCAACTCATTAACCACGCACAGGTCTCAGACCTATGCGGGCTTCATCCTCAGAAAAAAAAATGTTTTGAATAAATTTATAAAATTTTCAAAACCTTGTTCAAATATTGGGTGTAATTATTTTATATTCTAATTGACTTGAATAAATAATTCATTATATTTTCAAGTCCTTTGAATTTCTCAAGTGATAATTTAATATTCCAATTCTTTTATTTTCTTTTCTTATTTTCTTCTATGTTTACAGCTCGAAAAATGGTGATGCTACCTATTGGTGAAAGTCTGCCTCAGACGCCCAGAAATGACTACTTGGGAGATGATATTAAATTTTATTAACTTTTAATTAATAGAGAAATAAAATCTATTAATTTTAAAATTGATAACTGATGGTATTATTAATTGAATATAAGATGTACAATTTTGAGACTAAAGACTCCAGGATTGGTGATCTAGATTTAAAACACTTACATGATAAAACAGCAGTAACATGAAGGGTAAATATAAAAGGAATAACAAAATTATCATTTCTGATACAGCTTATTTTTTATTTCTCATTGACTCATATAGAAAAAATAATCTATTAATTTATTGTCAACCAACAATATTATTAATAATTTAATAGAAGATCTACAATTTTGAGATTCCAACCTCATGGTGATCTATATGGAAACCTGCGATGTTTTCCATGACGAAATACTTGATGAACAATAATAATATTAAAACCGACACTGTATTTTGATTTAAAATATGATTTTCACTGACTTATACTGGAGATACTGGAGGGATGCATTTCACTTCTAAAGAGAAGCATCATCACTTCATCAGTCTCTCTTCTCTTCAGAAGTGAAATGCATCCCTCCAGTATCTCCAGTATAAGTCAGTGAAAATCATATATTAAATAGAAATACAGAGTCAGTTTTGATATTAGATTACTATATGGAAACCACTCACATTGTTAAACAGCTATAACTTTAGAGGATAATTAAAATAAATAATAAATTATAAAAATACTGGATGTCCCATCCACACAAACTTGAAATACTATCAAACAAAGAAATAAAAAATGAAGTTGAATAATATAATTTATAGTCTGAAATCCACCAAGAGAGCAGTAGCTTAGCCAGGATTTTGTGATGAAGGGGGTTAGATTAGATTATCTTTCTTTATTCATGTAAATTTACAAATTTTGCAAATGAGTTGAAAACAAAATGTTCAACATCACATAGATACTATAGAGTAGACTTAGATTATATTTTTTAGTGCTAGAAATGATGTACAATGATATTTGTATGATCCTAATGGTATAAGCTCTGGTGATGACAATATAAGTGCTGATGCAATTACATTAAATGGCGAAGTTTGGACAAAGATTCGCCCATTCTTGACACTTAAGGAGGTATAGCGGAGATTTTGGGGTTCTTTTAAGGCGTGTGGGAGGTGATCAGGTTTTTTTAATGTAAGAAACGTGATTTAAGGCTCAATAACCGTTTAACGACTATTGCAATAGAGTACCGAATATAAACTCGATAAAATAAATGCTTCAATTATTTTTGAAGCAATGAATCAATACTTTCACGAATCGTTTGCTTATGAACTTGAAACTGTTTTTTCATATTATTAGTTCATTAATAAATTAATTTTATTTTAATGTATAAAATGGGAAATTCTACTTTCACAGTGTCAATTTAACAAGGAAAGTTGGTTTCAAATTAGTATTACAATGAAAATTACATGTAATAATTTAAGTATCTTATTTTTTACAGTCTCTCATTTTTTGGGGCGTCAAGGTGGTAGTGAAAAGTGATTGAAGAGGTTTAAGGGGAGCCGATGATCTGGGTGAGTGATTTTAGGGGAAGGGGGAATTTCTACTGCTCAATCATCTTAAAATGTCTTTTTCACTATTAGTGTTCATTTTCATTGCATAATAACACTATTAATAGTCTTTATTTTCATTGCATACTAGCAGATCCATTTTTATAAGTTTTCTTTTAATTGCGGATGTTACCCACATGAGTATGAAGACTTGTGCGTGGGTTTTGGAGTGAATGATGAGAAACATCCATGGCTGAATGAGATTCGAACTCAAGGCTGCAGGAAACAAAGCCAGCCAGAGCCTTATCTTATCATAGACAAGCGCTCCAACCAACTGCGCTACCAGAGCCGCCCAACCGCCTGTACTATAAATGCTACAAAACAAAGTCTTTTTTTTTTGTTGTGACTTTGAAGATGACTCATCCAACGAATCGTTGGTTGTGATAAAAATCTGACGATGGACATTGACCAAAGCCAGAGCCATTATTTTTAAAAATGCTTTTCATTTGTTGGGTTTCTGAGAGGAGTTTAGACTTCTTAATTAAAAGATTAAAATAGTCTACTATCATTCAAGTCATAACGGATAAATATTAGAGCCTGATGAATTGTAAACATTCAATATTATTGTTTATCTTCTGTATAGATAACAATTTTTTTGTCACTTATGAAAACTTCTGCCCTCCAGCAACCAATATTATCGTTTTATTTATTGAGGCCTTCCTACTTGATGACTCTTTTACATGATTGTCAAGTCGGATAAAGTTTATACAGTAAACAGAATTTATTAATTTCGAATTCCTCTAATTGCTATCAGTTTATACTGAACACTTCCGCAATGGCGGATATTGACAGCAGTATTTAATAGCTGATGGATATCGATGAATGCAACTGTACAAAAATATCAGTCACCACCGGGAATCGAACCACGGACCTCCCAATTGCCGGTCGGGCGCCTTAACCACTAGAACTAACATAATCAACCACCTTAACCAACTTCGAACTAACTTGTTTTATACAGTAATATAATAAAGTAAGATCTATAGTAGATCTATAAATAATAGTTAAATAATTATCAACTAGACCAGGAAGGTAACATTACATTTCTAGGAGTTTCTTTATACATACTAAAACTTTCTAGTCTAAGATCAATAAATGAGCAACTTTTTCTGGCCTATATTACTGAACTAAACTTAAATAAAAGAAATCCTTTTTAGGGTCTCTTAGCTACATTTAATTATATCTATGTATGCATATATTTTTTTTTTTGGAGGATGAAGCCCACATAGGTCTGAGACCTGTGCGTGGGTAATGAGTTGGATGATGGTGATTTATGAGTTGGACCTACAGTTTTAGGTGGGTTCCGAACCACCGGGAAGTGATTTTCAGCAGAGAACAGTGTCTTTTTTGCTGGCCAATCTAATCGGTCACCGTTACAAACAGGTCCTACGAGAACGCAGCTTATCTATCTGATTGAACAGATACCTGCTACGGCTCGCGGCTATCACTTCCCTGTTTGTTTTCACTACTTAGCTGAGTTTCACTCAATCACTGCTCTGCGTTTTCACTGGACACTGACACTTGAATCAAGCAATCTAAGTGATAATGAATAATAAGATGAAGTTGTCACAGCCACATTTATTAAAAATATTGAGAAACTAGTTTCGGTTGTTATACCATTATCAATCTCAAACAAACTCTGTTTGAGATTGATAATGGTATAACAACCGAAACTAGTTTCTCAATATGTTTAATAAATGTGGTTGTGACAATTTCATCTTATCATTTATTCATTATATGAATACCTTCCACAATATCACCTTCGCCACTACAAAGAAAGTCTAAGTGATAATTTTCATCTGACATCTGATTAGATGACAGTAGGTTGATGAATACAGTTTCAAGTTATTCACCATCAGATTCTACCCTTCGTCTAACACATAACGCTTCACAATCTTCCCCGAAAATCTCATCATTCTACCTGATGTAAGGACGACATACAATAGCCCGTCATTCACTGACCAACCTGTATATTAGAGTATACATACGCTCACTATATATATCTATATACGCCCCAAAACAACCTCCAATGCCTACTACATAATATAAACATATATGCCCACGTCAAAACAACATTCCCTCCAATCTTGGCGAGCTAACTCATCAATGACAGTGATAATCAACAAATCACATCGGCTGTGTCGTTTGAACAGGGAAAGTTGCTCCCTCCTCCCCTTAAATCACTCACCTAGATCAATCTGGGCCCCCTAAACCCCCCTCAATCACTTTCACAATCACCTTACCCCCCCTAGACAACAAAATAAGGGAGGACCATGTTTCTGATAGAAGGGTTCAATTCACTTTCATCATAGCACCTTATCTTTGGCAACATCCTGTTGTTGGTAGACTAACGAACAATGAGAGATTCATCTATAGAGTGCTTGCTAGAGTTGAATAGCTCTCTAGTAGTTGTCTGTAGGGGGGGTGGGGTAAGGGTACGGGTTACAACCCCCCCTTGAGCCTGTAAGAGAGGCTGCTGAGGTTACGCTTCAATAAATATAAAGATGATATCGGTTATTGAAGGTGAAAACGTTCCAATGGTGAGGAGAAGGGTATGTACTGTTATCGCTAGAAAAAAACCAATAGTTGGATGTTCACTATATTCTTGGATTTCTTTTTACATAACGATCTGCGTTGTTAATGTAAATATTTACTTTTTAAGTGAATTCAACGACTTTCAATCAAATTTTTATTTAGAATAAGTAGTATTTTACTTACTTTGTACGAACATTTTCGAGGTATTATATCTCCTTGAAGATGAGATTTAATACCTGGAAAACGTTTGGCCTACAAAGTAAGTAAAATACTACTTATTCTTAGTAAAAATTTGACTACAAGTCGTTGAATTCACTTAAAAAGTTCATGTTTACTATGTCATTCTTTTAGATTACGTCTTGCACACTCCAGTTAAGGAGTATAAGACGAGTCAGTTTAACAAAATTATACAATCTTATACACTAGTTGCCATACTTAATGTGGCTGTGACGTTGTGACAACTCCAAGTCTTATTATTCATTACACAGATTAGTGTATTAAAAAAAAAATATTATTATTAGTATTATTATTATTAGTGGC
>OX418227.1:34721702-34816702 GCA_948455865.1 Conomelus anceps | reverse complement strand
TAGAGAAATGAGGGGGAAGTAGTGGAAGAGCTTAGAGAGTGAGAGGATTACGAGAGGGAAGAGGAGAGAACGAGTGAGAAGAGAAGGAAAAGGAAAGGAAGTGGGAGAAGAGCAGAAAGAAGGAGAAGAGAAGGAAGAGGAGAGGATGAATGGTGGAAAGGGAAATAAAAGAGGGGAAGAAGAGAAGAGTATAGAAAGAGAAAGAGGTGGGAAATAAATTTTAGAATTTTAAAGCGTTAAAAGAATTCAAATTCTAAAATGAGAAGAAGATGGAAGAAGTTTGGAGTAATGGAGTAGTTGGACAAAAATATAGAGCAAGTTCATAATTATTGTAGAATTGAGTGGAGGGGAAGAAGAATAAGAACGAGTAAGTAAAAGGAGGTTGAGGTTGAGGAAGAGGGTGAGAAGGAAAATGAGAAGGTTAAATTTGGATGAGGAGAACTATAAGAGATGATGAGGAGAAACGGAAGAAGATGAAAAGGAGGAAGAGAGAAGGATATGGAGGAGGTGGTGGAGGAGAAGGAGGAGAATGATTAGGAGGATGAAGAGGAGGAAAAGAGATAGAAGAAATAGAAGATGTAGTGTTGAAAAACAGAAAGAAGAAAATGAATAAGCAGAAACAATTTGTCTACAATATGTAGCTGGGTTTTCATACATTTTACTATTTTTAATGATAAGTAAGGGTTATTGAGAGGATTGAATTCAATTCTTGAAGTCCTCTGTTTAATTTGTATAAGGACAATAATGTGGATAAGCAGGAGGAGATGTATGATGAGTTTGCGATAGTGATAATTTATCATTTTGATTATTTATAATAATAATTTATTAATATTTAATCAAGAAAGCAAGGTGGGAAGGAAAAAGGCAGAGGAATGGAAGAGAAAGGAAAAATGAACATGAAGAAGATGAGAGGGAATGAAGAGGAGGTGACCAGGAGAAAGAGGTTGAGTAGCTCAATATGAAGGGGGAAAAGAAGAACGAGGAGGGAGAAGATGTTGAAAGTGACAAAAAGCTGTAATAATTTCGTAAATTATTAAAGAATAATCCTCTTTCATTTCCAAGATAACGTAATAATTTCTGTACTGTTATAACAAACAGTATAGTCCAGTTTACTTCTAGACAAGAACGTGTCTTATAAAAATAAAAAGAGATATCAAAAATAAAGAATTAGACTCGTTAGATTGTTTGTTCTAAACTTTGGCAAAGTTCAGAGACACAGTGCGACTTGCCAAATGGGTCAATGGACCATGCGCGCCAAGAAAGCAGTTCTACAGTGAAAGTGAAAGGGAAGAGTGAGTGGGAACACGAGAGGGAGTGAGAGGGAGAAAGAGAAAGAGCACTTGAGAGAGACAGCTTGAGAGATTCAGAGATTCTTTGTTTGTGTAAAAGTACAATTTATATGACTACTGTACTGACTATAACCATAGACTAACGAATTAGTGATTTCTTTTTTCTTTGCAATAACATCACGTAAATTCGTGGAAGATAGATAAAAAATATATCCAAGACGATACGTTCTCATTGTTACTGTTATACTCTTTTGTAAGTTTGATTACTGAACTCAATAAGAATGTTTGCATAATAAATGAATTGTAATATCCAGGTGATCCATTTACACAGAAGGGCGGAGTTAGGGCAAAATAGCTCTATCTTTCACTCAACCTACCATTGAACTCTACTATAATTAGTTTATACAGAATAAAAGAATAAATTTTAATAAAATATTTCACAGAATAGTAAATAGTAAAGTTGTGACATTGTCTATTAAAGAGATAGGAAACGGTCATACAATACAATGAAAGAGAATGAAATTAATTAATAAAATTAGTTAATTAATGATAAATTAGTTAATGAAATTAATTGTCAAACTTGATATGATTCAGAGAAAAAAAAAGTTGAGTAATTGAAAGGAAAATAGAGAAGAAAAATTAAATTTAACACTAAAACTAGAAGAGTTATGAAATAATATCTGTTCAATCAGATAGAGATAAGCTGCGTTCTCCTGGGCACTCTTTGTAAGGGTGACCGATTAGATTGGCCAGCAAAAAAGACACTGTTCTCTGCTGTAAAACCACTTCCCGGTGGTTCAGAACCCACGTAAAACTGTAGGTCCAGCTCATCAATCACCATCATCCAGCTCATTACCCACGCACAGGTCTCAGACCTATGTGGGCTTCATCCTCAGAAAAATTAATAGATTTAACAAAAACTTACAATCAATTGAAACTTAACTAAGAATTATATTAAACACAATTATGGGTGAATTGAATTATTGAAATTGAAAATAAATTAACTAAGGACATTAGGACAACAATTTACTAAGGAATTATAACTATAATAATCTTAAGGGAAAAAATAATAATAGTTCTTGTAAGAAGAAAATGATAGAAATTTAAAATAATAAAACAAAGAGCTAGTTTTGTAGGATAACACTAAGTAGTATTAGGGGAAGTGATAGCCGCGAGCCGTAGCAGGTATCTATTCAATCAGATATAGATAAGCTACGAAACTCCTGGGCGCCCTTTGTAAGGGTGACCGATTAGATTGGCCAGCAAAAACGACACTGTTCTGTTAAGGAGCGAGAGAGAGAATGAGAGAGTGAGAAAGGCTGAGATAGAAAGCGTGAGAGAGTGTTAGTGAGAGTTTGGGTGATAGAGTGTCAGCGGACGAGAGTGCATGAGTGAGATGAAGAATAAAGCAAGCTGAAAACAGACTCCGAATATCATTCAACTTACAATAGAGTTCAATGTCGATAGTGTACTAGTCTCAGAAGGGGCCAGGGTCTACCAGCAGGTTGCTGGTTACAGAAGTATCACAACAAAAGTAACACCCCAATGCAAGTAAATATGGGCTCATTTCTCTTATTAACAATGTGGGTGGTAATCAGAGTATAAATAAATGCTAATTGTACTGTGTGTGTGTGTGTGTGTGTGTCAAGGGTGGCCATTTTGGAATAAACAATTTCACAAATAAAGCGGTCATGTGGGAGCCTGTTTGCTTTTCAGCCCTGATGAAGGGTAGCACTGAGATGACCTTGAAGCTTTAGGAAGGTCTAATGTGAACCAACAGATGGGAATTCTGTGATAACTAAATGAAATTTGGGTAATTCTCCCTTGAATTACGCCTGTATATTCCTTGAGGCTTCCTTATCTCAAGGAAGGCTTGAAAAAGTCATGATAAGAAGGCTTTTCACCTATTTTTTAGACCCGTAAAAAAAACTTGCTTGAGGCTTCCTTATATATATAGGGGGAGATTTGAAAAAACCCAAATTAAAAGGGTTTCAACCCGTTTGACTCTATTTAAAATTCTATTTTTAAGACTCCTCACCTGAAGGGACGCTTGGAAAAGTCCTAATATAGACGCTTTTAATCCATGTTTTAGAGATTAGTAGTTACTATTGTTCGTTCAGGCAGGACCAATCAGAAGACAGGGGGGCGTGGCCACCCCCCTTCCCCCCTCCACCTGTTCAGACATTTTGTAAACGCCCACCCCTTCCCCCTGTCGCAGTCAGCCATTTTGTTTTTAAGGTCCCCCTACCCCCCTTCCCTATGTGCCCCCACTTTATTCCCAATAGATTAAGGGGGGACCCCCCGCAAGCACCAATGAGAGAGGACCTTTCCCCCCTGACCCCACCTCTCACAGAAGGTTCCCTACTCTCGCTTTACCCTCACTCTCCAAGTCCAAGTTATTTACAGAATAATCCCCCTAATTTGGCGATTGCCCAAGTTATTGGCTCTCTACTGTAAATATAGCGTTTACCACCTACATAGTTTTTGTATGGAAGGCCTCATACAAAATGAATATTCCTCTAAGTAAATATTTGCGAATTTTTGCACTCTCCTTCTTGTTCATCCTCACTGTACATTTTAGAGTGTATTTCCCCTGTGATTGAAGAAGCCAATCAATGCTCATTAAAATGAGAGTTATCAATAAAAAATTCGAAACAATTAATAGTGTCATCATTGTAATAGTCCAAGTCTGTAGTGTGGTTATTAGAGTTTTCATAATTGATTTCTCTTGCTTTGTTTCCACGTTTTCGTTTGGCAAGCACCAAATGGCGACAGCAAGAAGAAGAAGAAAAAATAACATGGGCCATCCATAAATGCAAACAATCAAAGACATTATCGTCAAAGTAATGAATAAATCTTTCATCGTGCAACTCAACGAGTTTATTGCTTCCCTGCCAACGGCTTACTGAACATGCGTAGTCAGTCAGTCAGTGTGGGATAGGGTGAGTGTGCCCTGTCTGGCAACTTCGGAGCAATGAGCTCCATGGTTGCTCATCGCAATACTGTGCTGAAATTTTTGGGGTTCCTACTATTTTTAAGACCTTAAGTAGAACTTGGCATTTTTTTTTTTTTTTTTTTTTTTTTTCATGTCTGTTTTTCTTAAAAATAATTTTTTTTTTCCTATTTTCCTAATTAGCTGGATACAATAATATAATATAAGTAATATAGTCTGTTATACAACGAATATTTAAAATATTTATACAATGAACATGCGTAGGGGGGAGGAGGCTTATTTATAGAATATTCTGTTCTTTTACTCACTCTCTCTCTCCCCCTCACTATATCTCTTTCTATAAAACAGTTTAAAAATTAGCTCTATGCATGTAGCACGTGCGCGGCTGGAACTCTTTCCTCCAACACTGTCAAAAAACCTCCTACTGTGTGTCTACACCATTAGAAGCCTAAATTCCTTTTACATTGGGGGAGTAGAGTTATTTCTAGAACATGCTCGCTCTCTTCTCACACTATCTCTCACTCTAACAACCGTTAAAATTATCAAACGTTCAAAACTTTCCTCTCCAGCAAAATTATTAACGACTTAGTAAAAATCTTCCCGCACAGTTTTTGCGAGACAGATCATTACACCGTTGGAAAATCTTTTTTACATTTTCTCTCAGCCAAATCGAATAATGCGTCCCACAGTTCATTTGTGTCTGTTATTATTTGAACAATAGAATCATTACAGCAACCATAATGCAAATGAGCCGACCCACCGTTAATTATATCTAACATATCATAAATTTCGGATAAAATAGGATAATAATGAGAGTTTTCTGTTTTTGTTATTGCTGAATTGGAATCCACAATTCCATATTCACCGCCATCATCATCATCACCTCTGCCACCACAATAAGTTGCGCACTTGATATTCTTTGCAATCATATCAAACTCGTTTATTGTTATTGCCAACAGAAGACGGCTAATTTTTTTGAACTTTGAAAAACTATAACACTGCGTCATTATAGTGATTTGTGCATGCACAACCTTCCTCAACGCTAGTTAAACGTATACTAATTAAATTTTCACTCGCTTTCCACCCCGACAGTAAGCCAATGTGAATTCGTAATTGGCAATAAATTATTGTCAAATGCAAATTCACATAGACTTTTGCTGTACGAGTGGCGGGCGTTATTTTTAAAGTGTTTCCCCAAAATCTCAACTAAATATAATTAGATTTAACGAGTATATACTTTAGTCAAATCTAACTATAAATTAGTCATGATTAGGCCTATATCACTATGCTGTTGGTGTTTACATCTCCTTTAAATATGCTTGTCCATCAGTATATTTAAATTTCATATACATCTTTTTGGTATTAAAATCTTCTAAATTTTGATTGTTCAACACAATTTGAAATTTTTCTGGTAGCAATATGACGTAATATCCATCTCCCGAACTGTCACGATCATACAACTTTATCCAAATTCTCTTTTCACTGTCAATTGATGCGTGAATGACAGCTAACCATTCCTCTCTCCAGGTCGGTGGTACTGCTCGCAGCGGCAATATTTCGGCAGACAAATTGTTGAACGCCTCCACACAAAATTCTTTAGAGTCCATATTTGAAATGTTTTCGCTTTGACGATCCGTCTCAGACTGAGGATTGAGACAAGTTCTCTCTCACCACCACCACCACCACCACCGCCGCCAACACACAGCGATATTATATTGTTGATGATGCCGTCCACTTAGTTGCCTCTTCTTCTAACTGAATTAATTTGTTTACACAAACTCTATGCGGTCTATAATAAGATAAATATTCGTTTATATCGTTAACATTTACAGTGCTTAGAAAAATACACATCAATTGTTTTGCAATTTCACTGTTTTCACATGTAGATTTTTTAATCGCCTCTTGACACAATTCAAACCACTCCAAACATTCACGCAATCTGTTCTCTAATTCTGTATCAGAACACAACCACCTTTGAGGATCCATATTTGTGACTGAACATTGTAGTTGTCATACCTCACTATTTATATAGTGGAATTAACACCGAAAAATCAATTGTTCTCGGATCATTTTTGTGCATGTTTATAGTACAGATTCGCACTTTATGTAAATCCAACGTAAAGCCACCTTTTTTCACGAATATGTAGCCGCACTGTTATAGAGTCTCCTCGAAAATCGATAAGCGATCCGTCCTGGTCGGTTACCTTTACATCAATAAACTGTATTCTGCGTGTATTTAGAGGTAGATATATAATTTGTGCAGGTGTTTCGTTAATCAGATATCCTGCTGCTACTCGAGGGAGGAATTCGTAAATAATATGTTTTTCCTCGCCGTTGGCGATGCTCCCACACGCTAAATTACACGATACTACAATTGTATTAATAGAGCTTATTGACACTAAATGTTGCGAAGTGTGCCATGTGTTTGCAGCAAGCACAACTTTATCAAAACCCAGTGTTTTACCAACTGAATCGTTACGGGTTAAATCAATTGGTTCGTTAGAATAAATTTCAACTTTCATAGTGTTACTATTTGGGCGTATAATGAACCTATCACCAGTTATATTCAATTTCGTCTTTAATGCACTTATTATCTCATCAATTTCGTAAGAGCCTGTGTCAAGTTGTACCAGATTATTACCATATTTAAAACTAGAATTTCTCCCCATAATTATATTGGGGATGCTGTTAAAAGCCCACAGATTTATGAGTCCGATTTCAAACTCACGATTTCTATCCAGTTCTAAAACACGATTTAAATTTACATATAGATTACTCGTTTTTGAGGTTAGTGTAATAACAGCCATTTTACTATTTGACCTATGCGATGCTTCCAACACCAGTGTAAAATTACAACTGGTTAGCAAGAAACAGAATTGTTAGGTGACCGCAAATGTCGCTGTTTAGCGGTTGTACACGATTAGTATTGTAATAAATTTGCACATTTTTTTCTTTTTTCCAATACCGCATCAATTCCATGGGAGGTTGGAGATCACCAATGGGATCAAAATAGTAAATCTTTTTACCGTTTTTGATGTAAGCAATCCAGTGTGTTCCGTCACTTGCAAACATGCCTAAATTAACGATAGCCATCTCGTTGCATAGCAAATAATTGGGTAGTGTATCAAGCATATATATGCCCCGCAGAGGAATATCTAACAATTTCACCCATTTTAGTAAATCATGATTTGACAATGCTCCGTGAATATTAATTCTATTCATCTTTACTTTTAACTTTTCTTCTTATTCTTCTTCTTCTTCTTCTTCTGTCCTTTACCTCCGCGCCTCTTTTTAACATTAGTAGTAGTAGTCTTTGGAAATAATGATAGCCCATAACGATGAGGAATGATGGGAGGGGGTGTCAGTATTCTCCCACCCCTAATTGATGGGTATGGTTTTAGATAAAATCCACCTCCACTAATATGATTTTTCAACCGATTAATAGCTTTTTGTCTAATATAATCACTATGCCTTTTTCTAATACCTCCCACCTTACACTTTTTCTTCTTTCTCCTATTCCCCAAACCTCCCCCAAAGGCGGCTTTGGCGTTCATTATGTTAGTAACAAGGTAAGAATAAGCTTTTTCAGACAAACCTGTATTAGAATCTTTGAATAATTCCCAAGCTTTACTCGCGAGTGCCCTGTCAGCTGCCGCGCGAGTTCTGTTATCACTGGATTGCGCATACGCAATATCGTGGGAGCGACAAGCTTCGTCAAGCTTATTTATACCTCTATCACCTCTTGCTAACCTTTTTGCTAATTTTGTGCCTGCTCCGCAGAAATTATACCCGGCTAGATGCGCTTCTACAGGTAACAGGTCAATACCTTTATTGATTATAGATGAAGCAACACTGCCAATTTTTGATAAAATTCCTTTACCTCTCCTTTGCCTTCCAACAGCACGTTTCTTCTTCTTACTCTTTAAAACAGCACCCATCCTTTCATGTCAAAGGTTGAATGCAAACTGAAGTTTATATGTTACTACACAGTTGATGTGTTTTAATCAAAAGAAAATTTGATCTCTCATCACCAACTGTTGAATTAACACAATTTGCAAGTATGCTATAATAATTGTAGAAATTGCACATTACTTCTCTTTCATCAACTAAATATTTATACCAGTGTATCAACCCAATTCCAAAAGAACTCGACGTTTTGGAATTGAGAGATGAATCAACACATGCCTTGATATGAAATAATGTACGATTTCTTGCTGCAGATGTTTTTGCTAAAAGGTTAAAAAACCATTCAAAATTTTCTATGCTCCTATTATTATTATTTTGCACCAACTGTTTCACCTGTGGATCATTGCATTTATTCGATCCAATTTTCAAAAGTAATAGATTATTAAAGCAGCATAATATAAACACAAGAAGTAATATTGTTTTCCAAACCGTATTAGTTTGGCATAAAATGCTTTTTTTAAAAGAGCACTCCATCTTCTTCCTACAAGTGTTGTAAACAAACTGATAAAAATAGAACGAAGCATGACCCTCACACATTCTTGTTTAGGGGGGAAGCGATGTGTTGAGGCATGCGCCATCATCACGTTCTATTTTCAAGCAAGTATGCAGGGGGGTGCGGAGGTGCCCAACCTTCGCAGAAGCGTGCGTGCATAAATAGGTCAATTTGAATTATTTACTCTCACAGCTGCTGCATCAGTTCCCTCAACAACAAGAACGAGAGAGAGATAGCTTCGAAATTTTATTATCAGTTTGAAACTCTACTACACTACTCTACTACATACTACTTCATCAACACCGAGGTAAGCAATATTTTTTTTTCAATGAATAAAACATTTAAAATTTAAACATTTAATTTTTTTTTTTTTAAAACACAAACACAATAAATAATAAATATGTAAAACACACAAACACAATAAAACACAAACACAATAAAACACAAACACACAATTAAAACATCAATCACAAAACAAAACAATTGTGAGTTTAACTCATCTTGTGACTAATTAGCACACCTCTTTACAAGTTTAACATCACTCCATTTGGGAGTGATGTGTTTGATTGTGACAGCCATTTTGTCACAAGATGAGTTAAACTCACCTATGTTTTCTTCAGTTATTGAGTTGTTAAATCTGGATGGGAGGAATATTTCAATTTCTGATTGTTCTCCTTGGCTCCATCCAAATCTATTGAAAAGTTTTAGAATAATTTTTTTGCCGTATCTCGTCGTCGCAAACCGTGCCCGCACCACTGGGTATGGTATACCCTCGACCAAGTTTGATATTGGCACACACTTTTTGATAGCTCCTGTGTTGTTGAATTTTTCTATCAACATTTCCGTATCTTCTGCACCATCCTGATGCGGTTCCTTCGCCGCCTCCTCCTCCTCCTCCCCCAGCAACGAGCGCAGATCTCTGTTACAGTAATTCGCCTCCTCCAACAGGGGCGCAACAGATGAATCAAAAAATGTGGAGCTCTCACACCCTTCTCCAAACAATGTCCTCGGCTCCTGCACACCCATTCTCCGCACCCCCTGTGAATTAAAAAAAAAACTGTTTAGCAACAATAAAAAAAGTTGATATAATACACATATTTTAGAATATTTCAACAACAACATCAACAAAAAAGAAACTGTAGAACATTAATGGATCAATACTGTCTAATAATTCCAAAAGAAAGTGTTTAGCAACAATAACAAAAATTGATATAACAGACGACAATTCGCACATTTTTCAGAATACTTCTGCATCAACAATAACAACAACAACAATAATAGAAACTATAGAACATTGATACAGTAATAATTGCATGCTTATTAAATGTTTTCCTCACATAGATATGCTCTCATACATTGATAGTGTAATAATTCTCTGCTTATTGAAATGTTTTCCCCCAAAATCACAACTAAATTAGATTTAGCTCTCATACATTAATAGCGTAGTAATAATAATAATTCTTCGATTATTGAAATGTGTTCCCCCAAAATCGCAACTAAATTAGATTTAGCTCTCATACATTAATAATAATAATTGCATGCATATTAAATGTTTCCAATTCAAACTCATTTTTCTTGCATAGATATGTTCACATTACATCTCACTTCAAAGAGGAAGTGTTTATTCCTGCATAGAGATGTCATACAACACAAACAAGAATGGATACTAAATGTGTGTTTATTAAATTGAAACAACTATATATTTTTTGGAATGCATATAAAAAGCAATAAAGTGTAGAAATTCTTTTGCATAAAGGATTAGCATAATCTTTTAGTCGGAGTATGCTAATCAAAAGGAGAAAATTTCTGATTAGCATAATCTTTTAGTCAGAGTATGCTAATCAAAGGAGAAAATTTTTGAAAAACTAACCTCATTTAACACGGTGAACGGATCCCTCATCCTCGCCGACTTTTTCGGTGTTGGTGGAAGCGTGGTTGTTGACTCGAAGAGGGCTGACCTCTTGCCTCCGCGGATGCCTGTGTTGTTGAGCAGCCCGTGCCACTGGGGAGGTGTGTGATTTTCTTCGTTTTCTACGAAGTAGTTGATCGGCGGGTGAGGTGACGTCATGGAGGCGGCAGCAGCAGGTGCAGTGTATGATGCGGATGGTCGGGCGTCCATAGTGAAACTGTGTGGAACCGCTCGAAATCTCCCTTTTTTATAGCTTACGATTTTTAAAATAACTATATCTATTATGTGCTATGTTTCAGAATGGCACGTGCGAGGCGACCAACGGATTGGCAAGCAACATTTTAGCACACACACACACACAAGATTACTATTTGCAATGTGAGTATATATTTTTACTAGAGATTATTATTACTATTATTGCTCAATGTTTTGAGGACAATGTTTCAAATGATAAAGTTTCTTGAGATAAACTATTACTCTACAAAATACACATTTATAATAATATCCATGCTTATGTTGAAAAATCCGCATTTACCCAACTCCCTGGGGAGATTTTTGATGTTTTACAAATCACTAGAAAATGTGTGTGTTTATTCCGAATTTGGATACATTGGGTTTTCTATTATCAATTCTCTTGATAAGCAATCTTTACACAATAATTAATTTTATCTAAGAAAATATCTTTGAGTGTGTTGTCATCTAGTGAACGATTCTTTTCCATATTTTTACGTTTAATTTCTGACCAAATTAGCATGTGCAATTCATTCAAATAATAGCAGAAGCACGAATATCTTCCACACTCATCCCAAATTTCACCGCGTTTTCCAGCTTCCTCCTTCGCTGTTTTCAATTTTTTGCATCTTTCCAGATGTGCAAATTCATGTTTGTTTAGAAAATTGTGAACCAATACTGACAGATATTCTTCTACGTTGCCAAATGGCACAATCAAAGTTTTAAGTAATTCTATTCCTTCTTTCATTAATGTACAAATACACCGTTCGTTCATGTCAGGGTAACCTGTTTCCCTACAATCCTTCTCTGATGATGTTTGCATAATGTGAAATTAATTTAAAATTATTACTTTTGCAGAACTGTGGAAGTGAGGAGGTAACACTAACTAAGGTGTTGAATGCTCGAACGATGACAGACTACTAACAATTAAAAATGTAAGTATATTGTACTTATACTTCTACTTCTTCTCCTCCTCCTCCTTCTCCTCTGCTCCCTCCTTCTTCTCCTCCTCATACTTATTCTCCTTCTCTTCTTTATTATTATTATTCACCAATGTTTATAATATTCAGTTGTACCCAGACTGTCGGAAAGAGAACATTGAGTTGCATGTTGAATGTTAACATACTATCGGTTAAAATGTGAGTATATTGTGCTTGTACTTTTACTTCTCCTCCTTCTCCTTCTACTTCTACTTCTACTTCTACTTCTTCTTCTTCTTCTTCTTCTTCTTCTTCTTCTTCTTCTTCTTCTTCTTCTTCTTCTTCTTCTTCTTATTCTTTATTATTATTCATCAATATTTTTTGTTTCTCTTCTTCTTCAGAAAATATCATCAGTCGCATCTAGTGTGTTGAAAAGGGAGGAACGATGAGATATACAACAGAGAAGCTGCGCGCATTAAACGCCAGTGCAGTTCGATATCGCATGACCTACCTGGACGAGGAGGTGGACATCGAGTCAACGTTGAATTCATGCAAACCGCACATATTAGATCTGGTGGTCAACGAGGCGGATCGATTCAACGGAAACGTCAAATGGTTTATTGTTCTAAATGTAATTTTACAAAAACTAGTTGTATTGCCTGGAGATGAAGAAGAGCAAGTGTCAAGTACAGTTAACTTTCATAGTTATTCCGCCATAAGCGTGAATGTGCGTGAGAATCTGGATGAGTTGGACAATTTCTTTGTGTTAGCTGTTAGGAAAATTTTGACATCTTTTGAGAATTTTGTGAGATTTGGAAGCGGTTGGGTAATTAGAAAAATTGATTCACTAGATCTTAACATAATTAGGTACAACCCCATTTATTCTGCTTCATCTACTTATGTTGAGACACCTGAATTCATTAAGGCAAAAAAAGCTATCATTAATATAAAGAATGAGTCTGACAGCAAATGTTTGTTATGGTGCATATTGGGATTCATAAATTATAGGTCTAAACACATGGATGTAGAATATTTGAGTAGGTTTGTTCACACAATTAATACGCAAGGTGTTAACTTCCCTGCTACTTTGCGTGACATAAAAAAAATTGAAGCGTTGAATAGCGACATAGCCATAACTGTAATAGCCTATGATAAAAAGAAGTTTTTCCCATACAGGTGCAGCATATACAGAGAACGCACCCATCAAATTAATCTTTTATTGATAACAAGTGAAACCCAACCTCAAAAATCACATTTTTGTCTCATTAACACCACAAAGGGGAAAAACGGGCTGTCTCGGCTCTTGGGTTATCTATCAAAAAATCATGCACAATCACATATTTGTAACTTTTGTTTCCACCGATTCACAACAGACAAATCGGCGCACGTAGATGGGAAGGTGAACTTAGAAAAACACAAAGAGCTTTGTTCAAAATTTGTTGCACAAAGAACGTCAATTGCGAAAGAGGGGGAAGTGCTTAAATTCACAAATTATACATGTACATTGAAACCAAAATACGTTATTTATGCTGATTTCGAGTCATTTATTGTGCCGATGCAAAATAATGAGGGTGGAGAAGAAGAAGAAGGAAAAGAAGAAGAAGAAGAAGAAGAAGAAGGAAAAGAAACGCCAACCACATCTAGCTTCACTAAAAAGACAAGTCAACACATCCCGTGCGGCTACTGTTTCATAGTATTGAATATTGAGGGTGAAATTTGTTATGGACCAAGCATCTATCGTTCGCAAGATATTGGTGATAACATTGTAGAAAAATTTTTAGACGAAATAACGAACATAGGTGAGCAGCTTTATGAGGAAATGAAAAATGCTATACCGATGATACCTCTGAGCAAACAACAACAACTTGAATTTAATAATGCAACAAAATGCGGTTTGTGTGGAAAAGTTTTTAAGAAGGATGGGGTGAAAGTTATGCATCATTCACACGAAACCGGTTTTTATATTTGCCCCGCCCACCCTTCATGCAACTTGAACGGAAAAGCACCCTTTTTTATCCCCTGTTTCTTCCACAATTTCACCAATTATGACAGTCACCACATAGTGAGGGCATTAGGGGGGTGCACGAAACGGATAGAGTGCATAGCCAATTCTTCGGAAAAGTTTGTATCAATCACTGTAGGAAAAATTAAGTTTTTAGATAGCCTTAAATTTATGAATGCGTCATTGGACAGCCTTGTTAAAAACCTATCAGACAGTGATCAATTGGAAACCAAATTCGGGAGAATGTTTTCTGTGTTTGAAAAGCAGGAACATAGAGAACTTTTAATCAGAAAAGGTGTTTATCCATATACATATTTTGATTCTCCTGAAAAATTCCAAGAAACAAGCCTTCCCCCAATCGAATGTTTTTATAATGATTTGACCGAAACTGCATTAGATGAGAAGGAGTATGTACATGCCCAAAATGTTTGGAGTGCGTGTAACATTCAAACTTTGGGAGAATTTCATAATTTATATTTACTTTGTGACACCCTGCTCCTTTGCGACGTTTTTGAAGAATTTAGAGCATCATTATTTGATAAATATGGGTTAGATGTAACCCACTTTCTCTCACTTGCTCACTTTTCGTGGAATTGCATGCTGTATCATACAAAGGTGGAACTAGGATTAATTAGTGATATAGACATGCATTTAATGCTAGAACAAAATATTAGAGGAGGTTTATCAGTCATCCCACATAGGTATGCTGAAGCAAATAATCCCTATATGGCCTCAATGTATGACCCCAGTAAACCCACAAGCTACCTTCTTTATTTGGACGCTTGTAATTTGTACGGCTGGGCTATGGGACAATCGCTGCCGTCGGGCAATTTTAAATTCCTATCACAGGAGGAAATTGACCAAGTTGACTTTTTAAACACAGCTGATGATTCCGAATATGGGTACATTCTTGAGTGTGATCTTGAATATCCCAAATCTCTTCACGATTTTCACAACCATTTCCCATTAGCACCCACCAAACAAGAAGCTCCATTACACCTACTGTCTGAATACCAAAAAAGTAAGAGTCATAAATCATCGACAAAACTGTTGGCCACGCTCTATGATAGGGAAAAATATGTTTTGCATTACAGAAATTTAAAATTATATGTCCAATTAGGAATGAAGTTAAAATGCATTCATAGAGTCATTAGATTTACTCAGTCTCGTTGGCTAAAACCCTACATTGATTTTAACACAGAGTGTAGGAGAAATGCAAAAAACAAATTTGAAATACAGAATTTTAAGGCCCTATCGAATATAATTTATGGAAAAACTTTACAAAATAACAGGAATCATTATCAAGTAAAGCTTGTTACTGACGAGAGTAAATTAGATAAATTAATTTCAAAACCCCTATGCAAACGGTGGCATATCTACAATGAAAATGTCATGGCAGTATTTCTAAAAAAGTCAGAAGTCTGCTTGAAACATCCCATCTTTGCAGGATTCACAATTTTAGATTTAAGCAAACACCTCATGTTTGACTTTCACTATAATAAAATTTTAAAAATGTACCCTGCCCATTGTGTGAATCTTTTGATGCATGATACGGATTCTGTGATGTATGAAATAAAATGCCCTGATGTTTATTCAGACATTAGGAATAACATTGAGTGGTTTGATACCTCTGACTATCCCCCCTCCCATAAATGCTATTCCACACAAAACAAGAAAAGGGTTGGAAAATTCAAAGATGAAGCCAATTCAAGAATAATTACGCATTTTGCCGGCCTTAGACCAAAATTGTACTCGTTCAAGTATTTGGATGATGGGGGTGACATGATTACGAAAAATACTGCAAAAGGAGTGAAGAGAAATGTAAAAGATAGGTGTCTAACATTTGATTTATACAAAAAATGTCTGTTTGAAAGAGTTGTGCATTATGAATGTTTTAACATGATTAGAAGTTATTCACATAAAGTTTACCAGCTGCGTTGTGCGAAAACGGCGCTATCTTGTCGCGACGACAAGAGATTTATTTTTAGCAGTCGGTGTGCGGAGACGCTAGCTTGGGGACATTACAGAATTGGCGAAAATAGTGTAGAGAATGATGTGGTGGTGGTGGAGGATGAGGAGGAGGAGGAGGAGGTGAATGTACCCTCATGCTCAAGATTACTGCCTCTCGCTGAAGCGCCTAATACCAACTGAAAAGGGGTGACGATTTAAAATTAGATAGTAGACTCACAGCGCGTGCTAGCAAACAGGAGTGTGAGATGGTAGAGTCACAGCACGCGCGCATGCTAACTTAGTTGAGAAACAATATTAGAATGAGAAAGAGCGAGATGAAGAGAGAGGAGAAGGATTCATTAGCAGATGAGTTGAATGGAAGACTCACAGCGGGCGGTGCTAGCACAGTGTTGAGAAAGAAGAACGGAATGAGAAAGAGCGAGGAGATGGTGAGAAAGAAGAAGAAGTCGTCGGATTTGCGCGCTCGATTAGCAGAAGAGCTACATTCTGTGCCCAGAGTCAATTTTAATAGAAGGAAATATGAGTTAAAAAGTGAACAAGATCTTATTCAGGCAGATTTGATTGACATGTCATCATTAGCAAAACATAATTCAAATTTTAAATTTATTTTAGCTGCAATTAACTGTTTTTCAAAATTTGCATATTGTACACCAATACATACAAAAACTGCGACCTCTGTGTATGCTGCACTTGAGCCTATTATTCAACAAAATAAAAATGTTAAACTTTTTCAGACAGACCAAGGTACCGAATTTTTTAACACAAAAGTAAAAGCATTATTAGACAGGTATAATATTAAACATTACCATGTTTTTACTGAAAAGAAGGCTGCAATAGTCGAACGTTTTATTAGAACAATCAAATCAAAAATATATAAATATTTAACGCAGCATGGAACAAAACGATGGGTAGGAGCATTACCAACAATGGTTAAAGAGTATAATAATGCTTTCCACAGAACAATTCAAATGCGGCCATCTGATGTGCGCAAAAAGCATAGGAAACAAATAATAGGTGCACTTAATAAAGCTGCAAACCAACGTTTCAAATCGAAACGAATAAAGCCGAAATTTAAATTAAATGATGTTGTGAGAATTAGTAAGTACAAACAGGTATTTGACAAATCTTTTAATTTTAATTGGAGTGCCGAACTTTTTGTAGTTCACTCAATTTTCCCAACCAAACCCGTAACGTACATTTTGCGCGATTTGAATGGAGAAATAATTTCAGGTCGATTTTACGAGCAAGAGATGAAAAGGACGAAACTTGATGCGTCTGAACAAAGTGTTTATTTGGTGGAGAAAATTTTGAGAAGAACTAAATCTAGATTTCTTGTTAAATGGGTAGGATTCTCTGAACCGAGCTGGGTTGATAGAAAGGATTTGCTCGGTTGAATAATGTAAATATTTTACTTTAAACAATGCGAAATAGGTTGAACAAATTATGTACATACTGTAATTATTATTAGAATACTGTATAATTGTAAATATTGTGGAATAGTGCGCACAAATCGCATGCGCAAATCAATTACTGGAATAAAAATAGGAGTCAGTGTTGAACCGTATTTTCATTTTAGTTTCCCATTAGCTAGCATAGTGACACAATATGGGTGAGGAGGAGGAGAAGGGGGGTAAAACCTCGATACCTATCATCAATTTTGATGAGATTATTACAGGTAAACCGCACACCGAGAGTAAAAATGGTAGTTTATTACCGCATAATGCACGCATTATCCTGATTGGAAGATCCAACAGTGGTAAGACAAATACGTTATTGAATTTGATTTTCAATAAAAACGGATTGAAATTTAAACATTTATATGTTTACAGTAAGTCATTATATCAAGATAAATATGAATTTTTGAAAAAGGTGTTTTCAAAGATAAAATGTGTTACTTTTCATTTATCAGACAATACTGATATGATAAAGCATCCCAACAAAGTTGAGAGAAACTCTCTTGTCATTTTTGATGATTTACAATTAAGCAATGTACCTCAAATTCGTAATTACTTTACAATGGCGAGACATCGCGATGTGGACAGTGCTTATCTGATTCAAAGTTACGGATCTATTAAAAAACATCACATCCGAGATAATTGTAACGTATTGATTATTTTCAAAATAGATCTGTTGAATTTGAAATTAATTTATAGAGACTTTGTGGGGGAAGATATGAGTTTCAGTGAGTTTAGAAAACTATGTTGGGAGGTGTGGTCAAAAGGTGCTCACAAATTTGTTTCTATTTTTACTGAGTGCAAACCAGAGAAGGGTAAGTATCGAGAACAGTTGGATAAATTCTTAAAACCACCCACACACTGAGGTGGGTACAGTGTTTGCACGTTTTTTGTTCATTCAACGTTTGATCATACTTGGGATATTACACAAAGAGTAAGCTAATGAAGAAAATTAATATGCGTAAGAAACGCGGTCGTGCTGCTCCTACCGCTGCATCATCTGTTGGGGAGAGAAGCAGTTTAATAGATAGAATAAAAAAATTGAGAAAAACTATTATTGAAAAACACAGAAATTTATTAGGTTTTCAATCTCAGACTGAAGAATTTAATCGTAAAAGATTGGAGCCAGTTATTCGCCCCCTATTGGAACTGAACAGAAGCACCATCTCTGCAGGAGATAAATTAGACGGTTTGAAACGAGAAAAAAAGTTTGAACAGAAAGCGAAAAAGGAAGAGATGACGACAGATGAGGAAGATGTGGAGGAAGAGGAAGAGTTGGAGGAGGAGGAGGAGGAGGAGGAGGAGGAGGAGGAGGAGGAGGAGGAGGATGGCAGCAATAAGTTGCTCGATTCGAGCAACACATTGCCGGATTTGAATTCAACTTTGAATAGGAGTAGCAGAACCGCTCGTCTCACACGAATAGAACAATTAATCGATAATTATTTAAATGTGTTTCATACTGTGAAATTGAACAATGATATTCCTTATGGTATTCGATACAATAACGAAAATGATGTTTATTATATGGGTGATAAAAAAGTCAGTTTTGACAGCACATTTGTGAATGTTGGAGTGGGGGTGGGAGGGGAAGAACGGTTTAGAATAACTCATGGGTTATTGGAATTATTGTTCACACCCCGCCCGAACATAAATCTTTACAATGAAAGGGATTTAGCGAAATATAAGAAAATATTACAACTGACTGGTTCACATTTGAACAAACAGGGTTATGTTAAACGCAATTCTGGTGCTAAATCACAAATTATTCAAAAGTTATTTCCACCAAACAAACGTTCAAAGTATGGGAAAGGATTATTGAATTTTGTTAGAAATAAATCACGTGATAGAAACTACATATTCTGGGATGATGTTAACGAACTAGTCGAACGGTTATTTATTTTAATGGGTTCAAAAAATGCAGGAAATTCAGCTCACGATATTGAAATCGATTCGATATTACAAGAACTGCGAGAAGGTAACTTTATACAGTAAGAAATGCGAGGACAGCCGGCGTTGCCAGGAAGCTGTTCAGTAGAGCGAAAGAGGAGAGAAAGAAATATGAGAGAGAGATGAGGCTGGGTGAAACCGGCTGTTGCGAAAGAGTATGTTAGAAGAAATGCGGAGTGGGCGCCCCCTCACCCCTCTGCGAAACATCGTGTAAAGTGAGAATAGCCGACTAAAGACATGAGCTGGGGTGGTGACGTCAGTGCTGCCAGCGCGAGTCATCTTGACAAGCAACACAAATTGGAGCCTCTCCGCTGGAGCGGGTGTACCGAGGTGTTGATAATTAATTTCGACATTCGAACAATGAACACCGATCGATTCGGTAGGCTGCATACAGTGCATGCGAAGCAATTAGAGGAGTTAAAAAAATTAGTATCAAATTTTGACAAGTTGAAATTTGAATTGAGTGAGTTGAAGAAAGCTGTTTTAACTAGAACAGAATTTAACAATGAAAGAAGCCAACTTGTCTCGTTTGAAAATCTCAATAGTGGATTAAGTATAATTAATAATGTGTTGGAAAAACGCATGCATGATTTAGAACAGGTTGTTTTAACTAGGAGAGAATTTGAGCAGGAGAAGGCTAGTGTGCTGGTGAGTAGACATACCCTCAATAATGAGATGAAAATTATTAGCAAAGAGGCAAAGGCAGAAAGAGATAAACTACTCACTCGAGATGAATTCAATAGGGAAAATTTACTCACTAAAAAAGAGTTTATAATTGAAAAAGCAGGATTCATCTCATATGAACAACTTAACACAGCTGTAAAAATATCACAGGACCTATTAATGGATTATGTGCATAATAATCGAGATTTCAAGAGGCATTTAAATGATCTGATGTATAGATATGCCTATTATTTGATAGAAAAATGTGTAATGGCTGCCAGAACGTTTGATTATAAAGAGTTGGAGGGACGAGGACTATTGCCAGAACATACTGTCAGCGAATTTCTTCGGCTTATTGGGATGGATGAGCCAACGATAAAATATGATAGTAGTTTGTTTTTACCTCCGCAACAAGAACGTCTATTACAACGGTATCAATCTAGGAATCGGGGAGTGTAGAAATATTCTATTTCTGTGTACAGCCCCCCACCTGCTAGGCACGCGTTGCGACCGTTAAATTCTAAGGTTAATGACCTGAGAGAGAAAGTGGGGGTCGGATTATTTGAGCAAACAGCAAACTATATTAACACTGCACGTGCGAAAGAGAGAGAGGGCTTTGAGAATCACGGAAGGAGGTAAAGCGTGAGTAGGGGGGCGGGGGGTTACGGGAGCCAATAACTTGGGCAATCGCCAAATTAGGGGGATTATTCTGTAAATAACTTGGACTTGGAGAGTGAGGGTAAAGCAAGAGTAGGGAACCTTCTGTGAGAGGTGGGGTCAGGGGGGAAAGGTCCTCTCTCATTGGTGCTTGCGGGGGGTCCCCCCTTAATCTATTGGGAATAAAGTGGGGGCACATAGGGAAGGGGGGTAGGGGGACCTTAAAAACAAAATGGCTGACTGCGACAGGGGGAAGGGGTGGGCGTTTACAAAATGTCTGAACAGGGGGAGGGGGGAAGGGGGGTGGCCACGCCCCCCTGTCTTCTGATTGGTCCTGCCTGAACGAACAATAGTAACTACTGAGATTACGTATTAAAGCTGTGCGCAGGGTTTTTGGTCATATTTTTACGAAGTTTCTTGTATTGAATATTATTAGGGCTTTGAAATGTCATCTATTACTGTGAGAAGAAATTTTTTCTTAAATTATTTTGTGAAATATGGGTGTTCAAAGTTGAAGTTTTCCGGTTTTTTGGAGCAATTGATCTCACCTATGAGTGATTTTAAACTTTTGATAAATGTTCAAATTTGAAATTTTTAAAAGTGTATTTCGAAAAAAAAAACTAATTGCTTGATATAATTGTACATACATGAGTGATTTTAAACTTTTGATAAATTTTCCTTAACTAAAAGACACCTTGAGGAATAAAATGACAATTTTTTATTTCAATCAGAAAATGGTCTTTTCAAAATAATTTTTTGAAAAATTGAAATTTTTAAGTGTATTTCGAAAAAAAACTAATTGCTTGATTGGAGTGAAAAATATGTCATTTTATTCCTTGAGGTGTCTTTTAGTTACAGAAAATTTATCAAAAGTTAAAAATCACTCATGGGTGACATCAATAATTTCCCCCAAAACCGAAACATTGCAACTTTGAACGCACATATTTCACAAAATAATTGATGAAAAAACGTTTTCCCACAGCAATAGAACTTTTCGAAGCCCTAATAATATCCAATACAATGAACTTCGAAAAAAAATTATTAACAAAAACCCTGCGCACAGCCTTAATACGTAATATCTAAAACATGGATTAAAAGCGTCTATATTAGGACTTTCCCAAGCGTCCCGTAAGGTGAGGAGTCTTCAAGATAGACTCTTAAATAGAGTCACACGGGTTAAAACACTTTTAATTTGAGTTTTTTTCAAACCTTCCCCTATTTATAAGGAAGCCTCAAGCCAGTTCTTTGAATACGGGTCTAAAACATGGGTGAAAAGCCTTCTTATCAGGACTCTTTCAAGCCTTCCTTGAAATAAGGAAGCCTCAAGGTAAATTCAGGCGTAATTTAAGGGTGAATTAGCCAAATTTCATTTAATTATCAAAGAATTCCAATCTGTTAGTTCACATCAGACCTTCCTAAGTCTTCAAGGCCAACTCAGAGCTGAAACTTTCTTGAGGGTACTTGGCGGCTCTGGTAGCGCAGTTGGTTGGAGCGCTTGATTGTGATAAGATAAGACTCTAGCTAGCTTCGTTTCCTGCTGCCTTGGGTTCGAATCTCATTCAGCCATGGATGTTTCTCATTATTCACCCATTAACCTCATTACCCACGCACAAGTCTCCGGACTCATATGGGCATCATCCGCAAAAAAAAACATATCAATGGAAATTTAAAAAAAAAATTGATAGGCTGTTCATTCATGTTTTAGATCATGTTTATATTAATGAAACTTCCACGAGGCTTCCTTATCTCAAGAGAGGCTTAAAAAAGTCCTGATATAAAGAATTCTACCCGTGTCTTAGACCCGTATAAATAAAACTATCTTGAGGCTTATATCAAGGGAGATTCGATAAAGCCCCAATTCAAAGGATTTACACCCGTGTAACTTGAATTACGAACTTACCTTAAGATACCCTTATCTCAAAGAAAGCTTGAAAAAGTCCGAATATTAAGGTTTTTCATTCATCTTTTATACCTGTACAAATGAAAGTTCCTTGAGGGCTTCTTAAATCAGGGGAGACTTAAAGAAGTTGTCATCAGTTTGAAGGGTTCTTTGAGTGGATTTAATATACGATCCATTCTCATATTAGCTAGCATATTCCCATAAATAGAGTCTGTTGAAGCCCAAAGAAAAGCTACAACTGGCTTAAATCTTAAATAGTGCATACAGATGGAGTATTGTACTTTTCCCATCACTATTTCAGGTAGTTTAATTTATCTTCATAGTCCAAAGGCGATTTTATCAATAAAATGACATTTTTCTATTGATAGAGCCTACTGATGCTAATAAATTATACATGCAAAATTACCTTAAACCTTTTTTTTTGTAGATTACGTCCTTGAGTACGTTTATACAGAGCGAACAGGAGAAATGTTGTATTTTTATCAACGTTATTATAAGTAGTCAACAGCATTCCAAGGCTCAATCCTTTTTTATTATAGTCCCAGAGCGAATTATTGAAAAAAGCATTTTTCCTTTGATAGAGCTTACTGAGATTCAATTTAATTATAGAAAATAATTTTTAAATATTTTTAATTCAGGACTCCGGCTTTTTAAATGGTGACGGGCTGATGAAATCATGAAATGGAAAAATTCTTTATTAGGCGAGTAATTAGACTACTGATGAAGCTTATCTTAAGAAGAGAAACGAACTCCTCCAGTACAAGTGAGTAAAAATCACCATAATTTTAATAGGAACTGTGTCAGTTTTGATATTAGATTTTTAAATGAAGCTAAATAAACAGGTAAAAATGCCTTTAATCTAAAAAGGTGCAATCTCAGGGAGAGATTTTTTAGATTTTCAAAATTATTACAGGTATTTGAAGGAAGTCTTACTTTTAAATCTTTATAATAGCATCTAGGCGAATTATTAAATAGATTGTACTTTTTCATTGATAGAGCCTACTCTAGCCCAAAGAACAAATAAAATTGGCTTAAATCTCAAATAGTGCTAACTGGGGGGTATTGTATATACCCTAACATTATTTAGGTCGTTGAAAGTATATCAAGGCTTATTTTATCTTTATTATAGTCCCAGAGCGAATTATTGTATAAAAGGCATATCTCCATTAATGGAGCCAGATAAAGATGGACAAACAAGTAGAATTCACTTAAATCTAAAATAGTACAGTCAGGGAGAGCATTGAATTTTTTCCAACGTTATAACGTGTATTTCAAGTCTTACTACACCTTTATAATAGCGTCTAGGCTAATTATTAAATATACTTTTTCATTGATAGAGTCTACTCTAGCCCAAAGAACAAATAAAATTGGCTTAAGTCTCAAATAGTGCAGACAAGAGGAGTATCATTTTTTTAACAGTATTTCAGGTCGTTGAAAGTATTTCAAGGCTCACTCCAGCATTATAATAGTCTCAAAACGAATTATTAAGTAAATTGTACTTCCTATTGCTAGAGCCTACTGTACCCCAAAAAACAAGTTAAATTGGCTTAAATCTAGAATAGTACAATTTGAGGTAGTATTGTATTTTTTCCAACATTATTTGAGGTAGTTGAAAGTATTTCAAAGCTCTCTCCATCATTACAATAGCCTGGAGAGAAATTATTAAATAAATTTTATTTTTCCAGTTATAGAGCTTTATGAAGCTTAATAAACAGGTAGAATTGACTGAAATCTTATGTAGTGCAGATGTGAGAAGTATTGTATTTTTTGCAACATTATTCCAGGTAGTTGAAAGTATTTCAAGGCTCATTTCATCTTTATAATAGTCCCAACGAGAATTATTGAATAAATAGCATTTTTCGATTCTTAAAGCCTGTTGAGCCTCAATAAATAGGTAAAAATGCCAAAAATATTGTAAAGAGCTGAAAAGAGGAGCATTGTATTTTTTTTTGAAGATCATTCCAGGTAGTTGAAAGTATTTAAAAGCTTCCTTTTTTCTGGAGGATGAAGCCCACATTGGTCTGAGACCTGTGCGTGGGTAATGAGTTGGATGATGGTGATTGATGAGTTTTGAATTGATATTCCCTATCATAAAGCCTGCTAAAGCTCATGAACAGGTAAAATTGGCTTAAATCTCAAATAGTGCAGGCACGAGAAGTATTGCATTTTTTATAACATTATTCCAGGTAGTTGAGAGAATTTCAAGGCTCACTTAATCTTAATAAAGGTCTCAAGGCGAATAATTGAATAAAAGGCATATTTCTATTAATATAGCCTGCTAGAGCTCAATAGAAATTCAAAATTGACTCAAATCTCATATAGCCTACTGTATCAAGTGGATTGAAGGTTATGTTATTTGGAAATTCTGACGTTTTAGTCTGTTCAAATTTAGTATTTACTTGTGTTAAATCAATATATGGCAGCTCCTGAAAAACCTACTGTTTTAGGAGGACCTTTGTTGTAATGATACTGTAAATAAATTGATTGATTGATTGATAGTCAATACAAAAGGAGTTTTGAATTTTTCTAATCATTATTGAAGGAAGTAAAACGTATTTCAAGGGACACATCAAGTTCATAAAAGGCACGACGTGAATTATAGAATAAATTTAATTTTCCATTAATAGAGTGTGATAATGCTCAAAAAGCAGATGAAATCAGCTTAAATCTTATAAGTACAAACATGGGGACTATTGTATTTTTTCACTATAACTCAAGGTAGTTGAAAGTATTTCAAGGCTCACTTTATCTTCATAATAGTATCAGGGTGATTTATTAATTAAAATGCATATTCACATTAAAAGAGCCTGCCAGAGCTTATTAAAAAGCTAAAATTGACTCAAATGTAATCTAGTGTAGATAGAAGTATTGTATTTTTCCCAGCATTATTCCCAGCAATTAGATGTATTTCAAGGCTCACTTGATCTCCATAATAGTCTCAATGCGCATCATCAAATTATTTTTTTTTTCAATTATAGAGTCTACTGTAGCCCAAAGAACAAGTAAAATTTACTTAAATGTCATATACTCCATACGAGAGGAGTATTGTAGTTTTTAAAATATTATTCCAGGTATTTGATAGTATTTCAATGCTTACTTTGAATTCATAATAGTCTCAAGGCGAGTTTATTGTACTCTTTATTGTATTTATTGTATTATTGTATTATTGTATTGGCGAGTTTATTGTATTTATTGTACTCTTCCATTTATAATTCCTCAATAAATAGGTAAAATCGGTTTGAATAGGCCTGACATGGGGAATATTTTGTTTGTTCAACATTATATGAGGTCGTTGAAAGTATTTGAAGGTTCACTAAATTTCTTTAATATTCCAAAGACGAATTATTAAAAAAAATAGCATTATCTAGAGCCTGCTAAAGCTAGATAAACTGTTAAAAACGGATAATTCTTATAAAGTACAAACATGAGGAGTATTGTATATATTCCAACATTATTTCAGGTAGTTCTTTCTTTCTTTCTTGCTGATGATGCCAACATGAGTTCGAGACTTGTGCGTGACTAATGAGGTGATTGATTACACGTAGATGTAAGAAAAAAACACTCTTTATGGGGAGAAAATTTTTCAATACACTTCCTAGAGAGTTGCAGGAAATAGAGATTCCTTTCACATCAAAATTAAGCCTCACCTCAACTAATTGAAGTAATTATGGTATCTAGTGTATAATATTGTTGATCTGACTTGTCTTATACTCCTTAACTGGAGTCTCCAAGACGTAATCTAAAAAAAAAAAAGAGGAGGTTGAATACCTACATAAGAAATTAAAGGAATATTTGGTGGGACTATCCCTATACTCCTTGCAGGAGTATGTCAATTTGACTGTAAGATTTTAGAATCTAGTTTTTATCAAAATTGTAACTTCTATTTTTATGTGTTGTGACTTTATTAATTCTTGTGTAATTTGACACTATTCAAATGTATCTGTACATTTTTTGATGAATAAAGATGATTTCAATTCAATAGATGCAGACGGAATAGCGGGATTCGAACCATCGACCGCTTCAACGACAGCAAGCTGAAGTTGTGACGCCTCAACCAATTGCCCTGAGCGGCCCGCCTAAAATTTAAAAATATTTCAAGGCTAGCTTCATCTATATATAATTATCCCAAAGCAAATAATTAAATAAAAAGTATATTTAAATTCAAATTCAAAATTCTTTATTGCCAAACTCTTGTAAATAACAATCAATCACACACAATTAATACATCTTTTTTTTGGCGCCATCAGCAAAGCATAGCTTGTTCGCTAACGACGAGTTCTCCTTTATTTCAAATGAAAATTATTCCTCTTCACTACCCAAAATTACACTGGAATGTTCATCAATAATTCACTAAATCAAGCATCCAACCAATCAAAAAAAAAAAAAAAACAGTCCAAAACAAAAAAAAAAACAGTAGAACAAAAAAGAAAATCTATCATCACTATCTTTAGCAAAACAACAGTAGAACGAAAAAGAAAACTTATCAAATACAATAAATAGGCAACTATTACTCAACCTAAACGTTACTATAACTTAAAATATATGTTACTTTTGACCCATTCCTCTACATTTCTCAATAGAGTTTGTGTAAACCTTTGTGTTAAAAAGTGTGCAGGAATCTTGTTTATTAGCACCATTAAAGAGCTTGCTATAGTTCAATGAACTGATTAAATAGGCTTGAATCTAAAGCACTGCAGACAGAGGAGTTTTGTATCTATTTCCTACATTATTTAAGGTAGTTGAAATTATTTTGAAGCTCACTATATCTTTATAATGGTCTCAAGATAAATTATTAAATAAATAGAATTTTATCTCATTATATAGGGCTCTGTACCTCAATAAACATGTAAAATTCACTTAACTCTCAGATAATGATGACATGAGGGGTATCGTATTTCCCCCAACATTATTCAAGATAGGTGAATGTAGTTCAAGGCTCACTTCAACTTCATGATGGTTGTGCAGCGAATTATTGAATAAAAAGTATATTCCCATTAATAGAGCCTATTAAAGCTCAAATAAAATGTAAAATTTGCTCAAATCATAATTTTTTTTTTTGTAGATTACGTCTTGGAGACTCCAGTTAAGGAGTATAAGACAAGTCAGATCAACAATATTATACACTAGACCATAATTAATTACTTCAATTAGTTGAGGTGAGGCTTAATTTTGATGTGAAAGGAACTCTTGTACACTATAAAAAGCTTTATCAACTAAATATTTCTTCAATTGTTTTTTAAATATTTCTATATTTTCAAGACTCTTCAAAAACTGCGGTAGCTTGTTGTAGAATTTCCTACCAATATAACTAGGTTTTTGTTTGAATAAGCTACTATTGTGACTCACCAAGTGATTGATAATCTCCTCGGCTCCTTGTATTATAATCATGTACATCAAGATTTTGGTTAATATCATTCGTTTTTACATATAAAGTAGCTTCATACACATATAAGCAGGGTACAGTTAGGAGACCAAGTCTCTTGAACAACGGCCTACATGAATCTAATCTATTTACTCTTTCTATACACCTAACCGCTTTCTTTTGGATCTTAAACACCCTATCAAGATTTTGTTTTGATGAATTACCCCATACTAAGATAGCATACCTAATATGTGACAGTAAGAGCCCATGGTAAGCTGTAAAAAGTAACTTTTTGTCATTCAATCTAGCGAGCTGTCGCAGGACAAATACCCCAGATGAAATTTTACTACATATTTTCTCAATGTATGGAGTCCAGGTCAATCGTCTATCCAACATAACTCCTAGAAATGCAATTTTTTCTTCCTGGTCTAATTGATTATTGTTTACAAACACGTTTATAGCCCTATCTTCATTTAAATTATGTTTGTTTTTGAATTGAAGGTATTGGCATTTTTTACTATTTATAGTTAATTTCAACTGATTTAAAAATTGGACAATGGACTGCACACCTATATGGGCACTTATTTCTAAATTATCTAGAATGGAATTGCTGAAAATGAGTGATGTATCATCAGCAAATAAGAGGGCTCCACCACTAATTAATTCTTTAGGTAAACGGTTGACATATAACAAAAAAAGCAATGGACCTAGTATTGACCCCTGAGGCACTCCAGCTTGCACCTCTAATTTATTAGATTTATTCTTTACTATACTATTTCCAACTACTGTAGTTAGTTCTACACATTGTTTTCTCCCAAGAAGATATGATTCAAACCATTTCAGTTCAACCCCATTTACACCTACATTTTGCAGTATTTCCAATAAAGTTCTATGATTAAATAGAGCAGACAAGAGGGTTATCGAATTTTTATAAACATCATTATGGGAATTGAGAGTATTTGAAGGAATTGAGAGTATTTCACCTATATAATAGCATATATAATTCCTATATAATAATAATAATAATAATAGTAATAATTCCTATATAATTCCTACATAATTCCCATGGATAGAGCCTGGTAAAGCTCAATAAACAGCTAAAATTGACTCAAATCTCAGTGCATTCAGGGGGAGTTTTGCATTTTTTCCAACACCATATTAGTTATTTGAGAGTATTTCAAAGCTCACTTTATCATTATAATAGTCACAAGGCGAATTATAAAATAAAAAGCATAATCCCATTATTAGAGCCTGCTTGAGCTGAATAAACGGCAAAAAATTACTGAAATCTCATCTAGTGTAGACAAAAGAAGTATAATATTTTTGCAACATTACTCCACGTATTTAAAAGTATATTAAGGCTCACTTCATTTTTCTAATTGTCTCAGGGCGAATTATTGAAGAAAAAGCATATTTCTATTATTTTGTAATTAAATAGGGCTCAATAATTGTGTAAGTAATTATATAGAGTACCTCAATAAAGAGGTAAAATTCACATAAAAATCTCAAATAGTGATAACAGAAGGGGTATTGTTTTTTTCCAACAATATTCAAGATGGATGAATGTATTAGAAGCCCACTACATCTTCATAATCATATAAAGGCGAATTATTGTATAAATTGTTGTTTTCCATTGATCAAGCCTACTGATATTCAACAAACAGGTAAAATTGACCTGCATTTTTAACTCTTTTAACTACTTTAATTAATCTGTGATGTTTTCCATGACGAAATACAAATGGACAATCTAATATTAAAACTGACACTGTTATAAATTGTTTTACTCTCTTCTATTGGAGATGCTTGATGGATGCATTTCACTTCTGAAAGGCTGACGAAGCTTCTTTTCAGAGGTGAAATGCATCCCTCAAGCACCTCCAATATAAGTGAGTAAAACAATACATAAAAGAGAAATACAGTGTCAGTTTTAATATTAAATACTCCAATTAATTTTTAAAAAAGTTCAATATTTCCCCTGTGTTATAGGATGAAGTCAAGTCTGACTTGACTACCTTTCATTTCAATATCTGTATTGAAAATAAATTTATTCTAATAGAGATATCTTGAAATCTTGTAAACTTTAGGCCCATGTTATGCGGGCAGCTTTGACGCGACAGATTTTACGTCGCGTACACGCCAAGGCCAACCGGGCAATGGACTTCCCTGTGTGCAAGTTATACGAGCGTTATATCTGTCGCGTCGGACCCTGTAAAGTCAGCGTCAGCGTGGACAACGCGTTCAGACCGGTAAAACGGGCAGCAAAACGCGGCAGAAATGACGCCGTCGCTATTATACGGGCAGCTATGACGCGGCAGATCTGCTACCTCAGCAAAACCACCAGTGTTCCCACTTCTAGTATAAGTTATTTATTTGAAGTTTGCAGTAATTTTGGTGACATCACTGCTCACCACACATTCAATAATTATATATTCAGTAATTATATATTATTATGATTACCCCGACACATATTATTATAGTGGGGTATCATAATTAGGGATAAAATTATATTTAATAGCAATTTTAAAAGTCGGGATTCTCTAAAAGTCGGATATGAATTAACATATGTTTCAATTAGCAAATTTTCAAAACCTTAAAATATAGGACCTACACCTACAACCTTTCATCAAACCCCAACTGTGTATTCACGAGTAATAACTCCAAGTCATAATAGAAATCAACAAGCTAACACACAGCCTGGTACGTCAAGGACTGGAAGGTTGCTGAGGGCCCCAAATAGAATTAACTTATAGATTTATTATTTTAAAAAAAAAGAAAAAAAAGGGAGATGTTATAGGATGATATGAATTAGCATATGTTTCAATTAGCATATGATTAGTTACTAAGAGACTATTTAGTTAGTAAAAACAGTTCAGAATAAAGATACTTTGCTAATGTTGAACTCTGGATTTTTATTTTAAAATACTAATCTAAACACCCTGTATGCACTATATAAGATTTAAGCCATTACCTGTTTATTTAGCTTCATTTAAACATCTAATATCAAAACTGACACAATTTTTCTATTTAAATTATGATGATTTTTACTCACTTGACTGAAGTAGTGCGTTTCGCTTCTTAAGAGAAGCTTCATCAGTAGTCCAATTACTCGCATTATTAAGAATTTTTTCCATTTTGTTTCAGGTATGCTATCTTAGTAATGGGGTAATTCATCAAAACAAAACCTTGATAGGGTGTTTAAGATCCAAAATAAAGCTGTAAGGTGTATGAAAAGAGTAAATAGATTACATTCATGTAGGCTGTTGTTCAAGAGACTAGGTCTCCTAACTGTACCCTGTTTATATGTGTATGGAGCTACTTTATATGTAAAAAAGAGATTAAGTGAGCTATTATACTTATTCTTAACAAATATTTGACTGCAAGTCGTTAAATTTCACATGAAAAGTTAATATTAACAACGCAGTTCGTCATGGAACAAGAAAACCAGGAATAAAAAAGAGTAATATAAACCAAAATCTTGACGTACACGATAATTATACAAGAAGCCGAGAGGACTATCACTTTTTTGGTGAGTCACAATAGTAGCTTATTCAAACAAAAACCTAGTTATATTGATAGGAAACTCTACAACAAGCTACCGCAGTTTTTAAAGAGTCTCAAAAATATAGAAATATTAAAAAAACAATTGAAAAAATATTTAGTTGATAAAGCTTTTTATAGTGTACAAGATTTCCTTTCGAATAAAATCTAAGCCTCACCTAAACTAATTAATATTGTAATTATGGTAACTAGTGTATAAGATAGTATAATATTATGATGTTGAAGATCCATCTTGTTTCCACTAATATGTAATATAAACTTAATAAAACAACTTTTGAATGGAAATTAACTCACGTTATGGCGTGACAGCCGTTTCGCTCTGTTGTCTAGAGCATCGTCAGGTTAGGTACTGTGTACTGTGGGTCGTCTGACGATGCTCTAGACAACAGAGCGAAACGGCCGTCATGCCATAACGTGAGTTAATTTCCATTAAAAAGTTGTTTTATTAAGTTTATAATATTGTTAATCTGACTTGTCTTATACTCCATAACAACTGTAATCTCCAAGACGTAATTTTCCAAAAAAAAACCAGCCTGTCACCATTCAAAAAACCGGAGTGCTGTATTAAAAATAATATTCTTTGAACACCATCTAATTCACTCGCTTCGCAGTAATGAAAAAGGCCGAGATAGCGGTTGATTAAAGCGGCAGAGCAGCTCGGCTGAAATTTAAACTATTTATAAGGCCTGTAATTACTGGGCTGAGGCAGCTAGTTGCCCTCTAATGTGTGCAAGATAAGCGTGAGTTACTGTCTCGCATGTCCTTTTTTCTTCCTGAATTCTCTCCTGCGATCATTAATTCAGGTGGGCTCAGGATCAAGGCAGGGCTGATTTTTACTCTCCTGCTAGTTTGCAGAAATCCCTTGCGGGGGCGCAGACTACACGGAACGAGCGTTTATGTGCGTATTTAAAAAAAAATATTTATATATGTTTTAAGATTACGTCTTGAAGACTCCGGCAAGACTCTAGGACAAGTCAAGTCAGATCATACAAAATAATAATTTAAATTAGATGAGGTTTTCCATTTGTTAGGAGGGGGGTTGGGGGTTAATTTCATGAATAGGGTAAAGCTCCTTTCAATGTGGTGTGGGTTTTTTCTCCTGTGGGGGGGGGGGATGGGTTGTCCGCTTACTTTTACACCAAATTAAAACCGAACTTTCAATGAACAAAAAAAAAATATATGCGTTCTGTAGACTCATTCCCGCGTACAGGCCAAAATGCCTATGCGGGAGTTTATATTTTATATGTTTAGAAGTGAAAGGAACTAATGTCTATGTTTACTGTCTTCATGTACCGGTACTTTATCGATTATTTTCTTTCCGCGTATTGTACAGTGTTTATTTTATGGAAATAAAGATGATTTGATTGATTGGAGGGCATAGGGGTATATGAGGAGTATAAGACAAGTCAGACCAATAATTAAACAATCTTGTACACTAGTTATCATAAGTAAAATTACAATATTTATTAGTTGAGGTGAGGCTTAATTTTGATGTGAAAGGAACTCTTGTACACTATAAAACGTTTGATCAACTAAATATTTTTTCATTGTTTTTACAATACTTAAATATTTCTAAGAACCTGAATGAGTTGAACACCATCCAAGAGTATAATTTAAATAAAGAATAGCGCAAGTTAGTTCGAAGTTACTGACAATTGAATAAACTGACAAATTTACTTTAACAGAATTTATTAATTTCGAATTCCTTTAATTGCTATCAGTTTATACTGAAGACTTCCGCAATGGCGGATATTGACAACAGTATGACAACAGCTGATGGAAATCGATGAATGCTACTGTACAAAAATATCAGTCACCACCGGGAATCGAACCACGGACCTCCCAATTGCCGGAAGTCCGTTGCGGAAGTCTTCAGTATAAACTGATAGCAATTAAAGGAATTCGAAATTAATAAATTCTGTTAAAGTAAATTTGTCAGTTTGTTCAATTGTCAGTAACTTCGAACTAACTTGTGAGATACGAGCCGATATGGCCAAGTTAAAAATGAATGCTGCTGTGCAGAAAGGTCTCCATGGTCTAGTGGTTAAGGCGCCCGACCGGCAATTGGGAGGTCCGTGGTTAGATTCCCGGTGGTGACTGATATTTTTGTACAGTAGCATTCATCGATTTCCATCAGCTATTAAATAATGTTGTCAATATCCGCCATTGCGGAAGTCTTCAGTATAAACTGATAGCAATTAAAGGAAATCGAAATTAATAAATTCTGTTAAAGAATAGCGTTTGATCTGAGTAAAATAAAACCAAAATCAGATCCCTAATTATTTGTAATATTACAATATTGACTTTTTATTGATACTACAAGAACTAGAGTCTTATACCCAGGATTGTGTCTATGTGAGGTCCATCCTTAAACTTATTTTAATTTTTTCTGTAGGCTACTCTTGTAATTTTTATTATTTAAGAAGAGAGTAAAGATAAAAAAAGGTGAGCCTAAATTTTATCTAAAAGGAATTCATGTTCACTATAATATAGTGAACATGAATTCCTTTTAGATGAAAATTGATCAATAAATATATTTATTTATTAATTAAATATCTTATTAATTATTTTTCAAATACTTTAATATTTCCAATACTCTTTAGAAACTGCGGTACTTTGTTGTAGAGTTTCCTACCAATATAACTAATAGGATTTTGTTAGAATAAAAAACTGTTGTGACTCCTCAAGTGATAATCTCTTCGGCTTCGTGTATTATAATTATGTAGGTTGAGATTCTGGCTTATATTGTGAATTTCCGTAGAAAGGTTCCGACTACACGGGCAGTCTGCTAAGGTGAAGAAATACGTGGTAGCTTACGAGGGACGAGGGTCTGACTCCATGAGAGCAGTGTTTACTGCATATTTCCTGGTGGCTAGCGAAGGGTCTGACTACACGAGAGGAGCGTTTACGTCATTATTTCCATGCAAAGGTTCCGGCTAACGGGCTGCCCTTCCTTATTTTCTTTTTTAGGATGAAGCACACATAGGTCTGAGACCTGTGCGTGGGTAATGAGTTAGATGATGGTGATTGATGAGTTGGACATACAGTTTTAAGTGGGTTCCAAACCCTGAGGGGTAATGAAAAAGATCGTAACGTAATAAGAGAATTTCTCGTAGTTTATGGTAGATACATTGGATGGATGGCCGTGCTTCTTTGATGTTATAAGCTTTATTATCACTAACCCGGTGGTTCGGAGCCCACCTTGTAGGACCACCATGTTCCCCATAGCATGGCTTACAAACGGCGAGATGCTAGAACAATACGTAAGGGTCTCCCCACCAATAAAAGCCATACGCTTCTTATTGTCAAGGTAGGTAAAGTAAATTCGTATGGCTTTTCGTGGTGGGGAGACCCTTACGGGTAGTTCCACCTCGCCGCTTTTTTAACGACTGCTTTTTTTTATATGCAACCGGGACCGACGGCTTAACGTGTCCTCCGAAACACGGGAGTGGCTCGAGAAAAATATCTTGTACTCAACTGGGATCGAACCCAGGACCTTTGGCTTATCAGACCAGCGATAAGCAAACTCGGCTACGCTTAGGTACAGAGTTTATTAAAAATCACACATCGACTCTAGTATCTGTTTTATGTTATCTATAATATTCGATGACCACCATCGTAAAATCAAACACATATTTTGGAATGGTGATATTCACGTGACTTTTATCTGTCATACACTATTCCACAGCATGTGTTGGAATTTACGCTGTCACTCTATTATTTGTTGGCTATTAGGGTTCTTGCACAGTGGATCATTCAATACTCCACGATGGTCACCATCGCGAAATCAAGCTCATTATCTCGAATGGTGGTATTCACGCTGCCGCAGTCTGTCATGCTCCATAACATTGCATGTGTTTGATTTTGTGACGGTGATTATGAATAATGAATAATGAATTTTATTTCCAACCAAGAAAAGCAAATAATACAAATTTTGAAAAAAATGTCCAGGAATTGATTGCCGTGAACTGGATGCTGCTCCACTGAGCAAGTATCCTGTACTATATAGTAACTAGATTAGACACTAGATCCTAGTATATACTCTATACATTAGTTTAACTAGAGTCTAGACTGCTCTATAAGAGCGCTCTATTGCAAAAAATGTCTCCTGGTGTTGGCTTAGGAGCGGTTGCCTAGCAATAATAAATAACAAACATTATGACATGTAAACTTTGAAATTCTAGTAGAAAAAATCAAAATTTAAATTTGTTCCAGTGATTACTATAAATTTCAAAATTGTATTATAAAGTCGAAATTTCTGTGCTGAAATTCCCTACAGGAAAGTGAAGGGTAAAATAAGCAGTGATTTCTGAGCATTTTTACAAAATGGTATTTTTCCAATAACGAAGCCATACTTCGAATATTTGAACTCACTCATCATCATTTTCAAATTGTACAGCTGTTGAAGGCAAGTGTTTTTATTTAGATTTTTTAAATATAATCATATTATTAATTTACTAGCTATTGTACCCGTCCTTCGTACGGATTATGTTTAGAAATAAGACTGAATATGTTTCGGCTTTTTTGATAGCAACGATCATGAAGTTGTTAGCAGCTTAGAACGTAAACAATTCAGTGACAGTTATCAGAGAGAATATTTGAGAACAGCTGATTGATATATCATGATAAATTACGTGATTTGTTCTTATGTGGTAATAAAACTTAGAAGAAATGTATCCAAAATCGCACAATACTTGGTTTTTAAACGTTTATTATTGTGTTAAAAAACCGTTGATTTAGTTTTTTTTATAGCTAAAGACATTGTCAAAAAGGTTTTCTATACTGATAAATAACTTTAATCCCGATCGATGCTCTCGGTTTTCAGGAGAAGGCCGCGTAAAATGTATCCAAAATCACACAATACTTGATTTTTAAACGTTTATTATTCTGTTAAAAAAAAAGATAATTTAGTTTTTTATAGCTAAAGACATTGTCAAAAAGGTCTTCAATACTGTCAAATTACTTTAATCCCGATCGATGCTCTCGTTTTTCAGGAGAAGGCCGCGTAAAATGCCTTCGGGGCCGTGACAGACAGAAAATGAGATAAGACTTGTTTCGGCTTCTTTAATGTATAAAACGTGAAAATAACCATAAAATATAATTATAATTCTGATAAGTGTACAGACAAAATTCTAATTTTATATAATATAGATTAAAACAAGTCACCTTGACTTACAATTAATTCTTTTTTATTTTTTTTCAAAATATAATTTATTTTAATATACAGTACTAGGCTTGAGTCTTTTATGAAAGTTTTCGAGTTTTATTCACGATTTTTGACGCATTTTTTAACAATATTGACAGTTAATTCAAATTCATGCAATCAAACTTGCTTTGTGATATTTTCTCTGCTAAATTTTTTCTAAATAACTAAATTTATCTAAAAAAATTATTTACTTTTTCAATCAAACATAAATTTGAGCGTTTTTCTGGAAATATTTTTAAAATGCTTCCTTAGCAGGCGTCTAGGGCTACAAATTTGAATGCAACAGGCTTGAATGCAACAAATTTCTAGTTGAGTAGCCTAGTTCTTGAGAATGGTGATGAATGTTCAAATGAGTGAGTCATTGAGAAAGTCCTTGCCTATGCTCTGTAAAATATAAATACTATACAGTATGTGTAATAAATAATATTATTATAGTCTCTATAGTTGATTTTGACTGTGGGTGACTCTTCAGATCTCAACTGCATATGTTTTGGTATAAACAACGTTCTACGCAAACGAAGAGTGAGGAAGGTTGCGATTACTTTCTTAACTGAGCTAACAGAGAACAGTTTAAAGTAATATAATATTAAATTCTTTCTGCACGTAAAATGTGCAGAATGAAAACATAAAATAAAAACACGTAAAATTATACCACGTAAAATGATCGTCTTTTCTATCCATGACATGTCCACCGAAACAAATACTAAAGCTCTATGCTTAACAGTCCACTATAACCTTCAAACAGGGTCAAACACAGCTTTGTACACAGGAGAGTGTGTATGCTGTCTAGCATACCACTAAGCTACTTTCTGCGTCCAAGCCATCATTTAACAGAGGCGCTTGGAAAGCAACACAATATTGATGTAGCTTCATTTGTTTCAGAGATGAATTAAACTTTATACACCTCATGCTACAAAAAGGCTTTATAACAATTAATTCATAGTCAACCTATATTTGAGTATATTAGTATAATACTTAATTTCTGAATTAATATTTTCTAACTATTAAATCTCAAGTTATTTTCTACAGGTGAGCTTAAAAAGTTGAAATTGCAAAGATTTTTACAAAGAATACAGACAAAAGAAGCGTTGAGATATCAAGAATTACAAAGATTTTCAACTTGAAATCGTTGACCTGCAAAGAAATATAAAGATCTTCAACGAAATGCATTGATGTCAAGTCTATTGAAACGAATAGTGCTATGAGTTATTTCCTACAAGCTCAGGTCAAAGTAGAGTTTTCAAGTAATTTCCATTACATTCAGAAGAATCATTGAAAACCAAGATTTAAAAATATTTTCAACTCAAAATCGTTGGCCTATCAAGACACAAGATTCTCAACTGAAATCCTTTATTGGAATCAATTGAATCACATCTACTACACCTACGCCTGATTATGTATGGCGGTCACGAAGTTTGGCCTTCGGGCCAGCTCCAGGTAATCGCATTCCTCTCGACAATAGCACGAGACTCAAATTTCAAGGTCAAGCTAGGCACCTGTACCGGTACGCTGGTGTCGCCATCTTGGATTCTGACAGCAGCTCACTGTTTTCCAGCTAAAACTAAGAGAATTTTACTGAAATACGGTGGTCGAGACCCCAAGGGTAGATGGAAATGTGTGGAGAGAGCCAAACAGGTTGTGTTCCACAGTGAACGAATTTACGGAGGGGATTTCAGGTTGACTGATGTGGTTTTGGTGGAAGTGGGCAGGTGTCACCACCATCTACAGCCTATGGAGTTGAGGAGGAAAGGTCAGATGGAGGATAAACTGAATTGTACAATTGCAGGTTATTATATTATTATTTTTACTAGTAGCTCTGTGAAGAGTAGACCTCACGCCCAAGAATAAGGGTGCTTACACAGAGGAGCATACTCCATGCACTCAATGATAATCACCATTGCAAAATTAAACACAATCATCAGACCTAACCCTTTATTCAATTCGCGTAGTCTATTTCATGTCTGTCTCCCACAGAAATCTCTTCTTGGATTTCTTGTTCCATAACGATCTGCGTTGTTGATATTAACTTTTTGCTGTAAATTTAACGACTTGCAGTCAGTTTTATATTGTGAATATATAATAAATATACTCACATTCGGCCGAACGTTTTCAAGGTATTGAGTCTCGATGAGGTATTGAACCTTGAAGATGAGATTCACAATATAAAACTGACTGCAAGTCGTTAAATTTACAACAAATATTTAAAAAAATCACTCTGTTTCTCACCAAGGCTGCGTTTCTATTTTCCAGATAGGTGATTGCTCAAATCAGACCAGATTTCACATTATTTCTGATTAATCAATTTATAGAACAATATTAATTAAATTTCTATAATTATCATTTACTTAGTAATCACTTGTTGCTATACTCAGTCGAAATATTATGAATGATTTTTAGCATGATGGTGATCGATGTGCTGGACCTACAATTTTAGGTGGGTTCCGTACCATGGGGAAGAAATTTTACAGCAAATAACAGAGTCTTTTTGCTGACCAAACCAATCAGTCACCCTTACAAAGAGGGCCCAGGATTCCGTAGTTTATCTTTATCTGACTGAACAGATACCTGCTACGACTCACGGCTAGCACTGTATTTATTTCAAACAATTTGTATTGAGCGATATAATCTCTCTCTCATTACATTGACAGCGATAATCAATATCAGTTGATAAATGAATTAATGAATTATTTTATTATTTTTGGCAGTATTTAATTACAGTTTTTTTAGAGATATTATCTTGTTCCCTTACATTGACAGCAACAATAACTATAATTTAATAAAGTAATTTTAATGAATAATTTGATCTGTGATGTTTTCTATGAAGAAATAATTGTTGAACAATCTAATATCAAAGCTTACCTGTATTTCTATTAAAATTATGATTTTTATTCACTTATACTGGAGGGATGCACTGAGGCTGATGAAGCTTCTCTTTAGAAGTGAAGTGCATCCTTCCAGTATAAGTGAGTAAAGTCATAATTTAAATAGAAATAAAGTGTCAGTTTTGATATTAGACTGCTTCTCTTTAGAAGTAAAATGCATCCCACCAGGTTTTTGAAGTGAAGTTTTGTTAATGAATATGAATTTTTAGTGTAAATTAACTTCAATGTTTGGGATAATACAGCATAGTGAAAATTTGTGAAGAGTAGTTTTGTACAATCTAATATCAAAACTGACACTGTATTTCCATTTTAATATATGGTTTTCACACACTTATACTGGAGATACTTTAGGGATACATTTTAGTTCTAAGGAGAAGCTTCATCAGCCTGCCACAACTTCTCCTTTGAAGTGAACTGCATTCCTCCAGAAAAAGTGAGTGAAAATCATAATTTAAATAGAAATACAGTGTCAGCTTTGATATTAGATAGGCTGATGAAGCTTCCCCTTAGAAGTGAAATGCATTCCTCCAGTATAAGTGAGTGAAAATCATAATTTAAATAGAAATACAGTGTCAGCTTTGATATTAGATAGGCTGATGAAGCTTCTCCTTAGAAGTGAAATGCATTCCTCCAGTATAAGTGATTGAAAATCATAATTTAAATAGAAATACAGTGTCAGTTTTGGTATTAGATTAATCATTTTATTCTTTCTGGCAGGAAATTACTGAAGTTTGTTTTGAGCGGTATTATTTCGTTCCCATCACATTGACAGTAACAGGAAATTCTGCCAGAAAAGATAAAAATGATTAATCTAATATCAAAGCTGACACTGCATTAATTATTAATTTCCTCTCTACTTTAATTATTACTTTTATGCCCGGTTTCTGAGTTGTTCATTAACTTAATGGACCATTAACTCAATGCTAGAGCAATGGGTTAATGATCCATTAAACTTAATGAACAACTCAGAAACCGGGCATTAGTCACTTATACTGGTGGGGTGCATTTTACTTCTTAAGAGAAGCAACCATTATTATTATAATTTTATGCAGGAAATAATAAATCATCTTTTTTGGCAGGATTTGGCTACAATTCCAAGACCGACGAAAAATCGGGTACCTGGAAGCCTGGCTCCCTGCGCCAATTACAAGTTAGTGCGTCTGACGTCTCGTTGGTGGTGCCCCAAAGAATCCTGCTCTGGGTTGGAGCCTCGGGCCATGGACCATGCATGGGGGATTCTGGAGGTCCCCTCATCTGCAACGGGATGCTGTATGGCGTTTTATCTCGAATTGTGCACCGCCAAAGGGTGGTGGACCACTTGTGCGGATGGCCGAATGGCACAGCTGTCTATGAAGATGTAGCAGATTATGCTGATTGGATAGAGCATGTTATTAGGACTAGAACAACCAGTGGTGGCATAAAATTGGGTAGTTGTGCGTTTCTTTTGAGGATAATGGTTTTTTATTATATTTTGGAAATTTATTATTTGTTTTAGTGCAGTGGCGGATCCAGAAAAATTTTTTGGGGGTGGCTGGTAGCTACTGATAATAGGGGGGGGGGGGGGTAGAGGTTTACTAAATACAAGTATTGTGAAAGCTTTTGAATTTTTAATTATTGGAAAATAAAAAATAGCTTTATTAGTGCTTTGAACCGTATCAGCGATAAAATTAATTTAAGTTTTAAGTATATTGGAAATTTTTGATTGAATTATGGCTGAATCTGGTGTGTTCAGCAGTTTGTCAAGGAACATAGTATCATAGTATTATTCCGGTATTACGGTCATATTATTCAATATTTAAGAATGAAAATCAATGTTGGAGCTATAATTAGTTACAAATTTTTCATTTAACCAATGTTTCATCTAATTTTAATAGATAAACTTTGTGTGAATTCCACACTGTAAAAAGAGATGTTTTTCTGAAGGTTTTATCTGACGATTAGTTTTCCTCTTATAGAAATATGGGATCTGAAGTTACTTCCCCAGAAAATTTTTGTATAATCTCTTTGAGAAATCAGTTAAAATGGTAATAGATCCATATTATATAATAAGTAAACCCAATTCAAGCGTTGTATCTGGAATTTTTCCACGATATAACCTATATCAGTAGCTGGTGATCTCTGGTTTGCCGACCACTGTGGTAGAATGTTAAAAAAAACATTGGTTGATTTGTTAATGTAGTTCCTCATTATTTTCCATTAAAAAAAGTTGGTACTGTCGTGATTCGATTTCTGCAATTTTATGTTGCACTACTTTTTCTATTCAGCAAGTATTGTTTCTATTCAGCAAATACCAAAATCTAAACACTGAGTTGATTGGTTGCAGGCAATGTAAATGTAACTAAGACATTATACAGTATTAAAACGTTATTTGATTTCATACAATTGAAGACTTAGTAGTGGAATTAGGCAATTCTTGCTAATGAATATTTTACGAGCTTGATACTGATTATATTGGTAAAAAATTTACACCTTCCAAAATTTTTTTTGGAGGTTTGGGGGGGCTTCAGCACGAAAGCCCCCCCCCCCCCGTAAATCCGCCACTGTTTTAGTGTGTTTCATTTCTTATTTTTTTCAACTGCAATTTTCAAATTTTCAATTTTCAATTTTCTCGTAGGTCCTGTTCGTAACGGTGACCGATTAGTTTGGCCAGCAAAAAGACACTGTTCTCTGCTGAAAATCACTTCCCGGTGGTTCGGAACCCACCAAAAACTGTAGGTCCAACTCATAAATCACCATCATCCAACTCATTACCCACGCACAGGTCTCAGACCTATGTGGGCTTCATCCTCAAAAAAAAAAAAAAAAAAAAAAGGGATAAAATTTACAAAAACGTTTATTGCGATAATTTATTCTAATGTTATTATATTGACAAGGGGAGTTATACGTTTATTGCGATAATGGTTTTGATTTATGTTGATGTTTTTGGGAGTTTGTTATTTGTTCTAGTGCGTTTCATTTCTTATTTTTTATTGTTCTAGGGACAATTTTTTTAATTTACAAAGGGAGTTTGTTAAACACATTTGTAGTAGTATTCATATAACTTGGCAGCGTGTAGAAGATGGGAGGACTTGCTAGATCTGAACCCAACTGCTGCCAAGTTATATGAAAACTACAGTAACCCTTTGTAAACCCTTTGTAAAACACATACGTTTATTGTGATAATTCTTATTTTATTATTATAAGAAATGAATAATAAAACGAAATTGTCAGAACCACATTTATTAAAAAATATTGAGCAACTATTTTCGGTTGTTATACCATTATCAATCTCACTGAGTTTGATTAAGATTGATAATGGTGTAACAACCGAAACTAGTTTCGAAGTATTTTTTAATAAATGTGGTTGTAACAATTGCGTCTTATTATTCATTATGGATACCTTCCACAGTATCACCTTCGCCACTACAAAGAAAGAAAAATATTAGATAAGAAAACTTACGTCTCCAATAAGTTTTCTTATTATATTTAATATTACCAATCCAGGACTGAGGATGGCAGTTGCACTGCTGAATAATTTTATTTTATTATATATTGTTGCTTTTGGGAGTTTATTATTTGTTCTAGTGTCTATCATTTATTTATTACCAGTGATGGCATAAAATTAGGCAGCTCTGCGTTTATTTTGAGGATAATATGTTTTTTTATTATATTTTAATGTTTTTTCGACATTTATTATTTGTTTTAATTTCTTATTTTTTTACTGCAACTTTCAAGGGAAGTTGTACAATTATTGCGATAATGGCTTTTTTCATATATTAATGCTTTCGGGAGTTTATTATTCGTTTTGTGTCTTTCATTTCTTATTTTTCTATTGCAATTTACAAAGGGAGTTTTTTTTTTTGGGATGAAGCCCACATAGGTCGGAGACCTTTGCGTGGGTAATGAGTTGGATGATGGTGATTAATGAGTTGGACCTACAGTTTTAGGTGGGTTCCGAACCACCGGGAAGTGATTTTACAGCAGAGAACAGTGTCTTTTTTGCTGGCCGATCTAATCGGTCACCGTTACAAACAGGACCTACGAGAACGCAGCTTATCTCTCTGATTGAAGTTAGTTATAGGTTTATTGCGATGATTCTTATTCCATTATTATTGATGCTTTTGTTAGTTTATTATTTGTTCTAGTGTCTTTTATTTCTCATTTATCCAAAACGATTTAAAACTTTTACTGAATCTCATAGGGTAGGCCTACAGCTGTCTACGAAGACGTAGCAAACTATGTAGATTGGATAGAATAATATTCTGGATTTCTTGTTCCATGACGAACTGCGTTGTTAATATTAATTTGTTATGTGAATTTAACGACTTGCAGTCAAATATTTGACTGCAAGTAGTTAAATTCACATAACAAGTTAATAAGAATAATATTGATATAGAAATATTGGATAGAATATAGATATAATAACAGGACTAATGCCCGTATTTTTTAACGTTCCTCCAGTCACTCCAGTGTATCTTGACTATTGAATTATTGACTAATACCTTTTAAATTACATTACATTTCAATAGTCCCTCGATTCAAGAGACACTGAAGAAACGTTCATGAATACGGGCATATATGTAGATCTCATAGTGGTATAGAAATAATACAAGTAGTTTACAATAATTGGTATCACAAGAGATGAAAGAAATAGTTAGTTTGAAGTGACTGACAATTGAATAAACTGACAAATATACATAAACAGAATTTATTAATTTCGAATTCCTTTAATTGCTATTACTTTTATACTGAAGACTTCCGCAATGGCGGATATTGACAACAGCATTGAAAAGCTGATGGGAATCGATGAATGCTACTGTACAAAAATATCAGTCACCACCGGGAATCGAACCAAGTAATAGCAATTAAAGGAATTCGAAATTAATAAATTCTGTTTAAAGAAATAGTGTTTCTAATATTTTATATCATTTCTAATATTTTATTTTTTATATTATTTTATTTTATTTCTACTATTACTATTTTCACTATAAACTACTATTGGTGGGATTTTTAGCTGCGAGATGCGATATATCGCATTTTCAAACAAATTCTTGAATGCTTTCTAAGCTCAAAATAATGACTCTACGCTGTATGCTTATTATAGTTGACATTAAGCTATTTGACATGGATGCGGAATAATAGAAAAATATGCTAACAAGATATTTGCACGAAAGATATTGAAAACATTTGGAAGAGAAAGAATAACAAAAGACTAGGTAGAAGATTGTGGTGGAGGAGGAGGAGGAGGAGGAAGAGGAGGAGGAGGAGAAAGTAAAGGAAGAGGAGGAGGAGGAAGTGGAAGAAAAAGAGGAAGAGAAGGAAGAGGAGGAATATGAGGAAGAGGTGGAAGAGGATGAAGAAGAGGAATGGAGGAAGGGGAGGAGGAAGAGGAAAAAGAGGAGGAAGAGAAGAAAGCGGAGGAAGAGAAGGAATAGGAAGAAGAGGAGGAAGAGGAGGTTGAGGATGAGAGCAAGAAGGAGAATGAGGAGAAGTGAGTGGAGGAGGAGAAGAAGGAGAAGTAGAAAAATGCAGGATATGATGAATGAGATGAGATGGAGGAGGAAAAGACGAAAAGAGACAAAAGGAGAAGAAACGAAAGAAGAAGATGAAGGAGAAGCAGCAGAAAGAAGAAAAAGGTGGACAGATAAAGATTGAAGAAGGAGAAGGTGATGAAGAAACATGAAGTAAAAAAAGAAAAAAATAGGGTCATTCCTCGAGACATGTGGAGATTTCCTTGTCAGGCCGAAAAATTGGTACACAAGTTGGATGCTGTGTGATCTTTCTGTGTAAGAGGAAAAGAAGATGAAAGAGAAGGATGAGAAAGGGAAAGGAAAGGAGGAGGGGAAGGGATGGAAAAGTCATCCTAAGGAGGCTGTGTGTCACCTCAAGAGGGAATCATCCCTTTTCCCAACAGGGATTTTCCGGCGGACGGCAATTTTCACACTCGATGTGATGTCACATATCTACCTCACCCTTTCCACCCTCTTTCCCCTCCCCTCTACTTTTCTCTACCCCCCCCCTCTACCACTCACGACCCCCCATCGCAGAAAACTACTTGCACATAGAAAAATGTCCCCGAATTCAATCCTCGCCCATTTCAGTGACTGGTGCTGGAAATTCTTATTTTTTTCTGTGTATTACATTGGCTACGGAAAAATCATGCTGAAGCTGTCTGAAGGGATACATAATCTTTGGCTCTGTTATGATGAGTTTGGGAAATGGAATTTTTTTCAATTTGTCTATCGAGAAAATCTGTGGCTTACTTGTGATGAGTTTGATAGAATTGAATATTTTTCAATTTATCTATTGGAAAATTGTAAACATGGAGACATAATTTGTAGCTCCACTTTGATTAGTGGGAAAATGGGATATTTTCAATTATCTATTGAAAAATGGGAATAGGGGGACATAATCTGTGGATCCGCTGCGATAAGTTTGATAAAATATAATATTTTTTAATTAATTTATGAAAAAAAGATTATATTTTCTAGAACTTACAACGAGGCCACAGGTTATGTCCCCCTAGTACATTCAATACATTAATAATATTCTGGTGGTTCGGAACCCACCTAAAACTGTAAGTCCAACTCATCAATCACCATCATCCAACTCATTACCCACGCACAGGTTTCAGACCTTTGTGGGCTTCATTCTTAAAAAACAAAAAAAATTAAATTCCTATTTACTAGAATATCTAATTCGGAAGAATGTAATTTTAATTGGAATGTTGGAGATCCCAATACTGTATATAATATATACCTTCTATCTTTTATATCTTATTCTTTATCCTTGAATATCCTTATCATCATCCAAATTCTTCTCATTCCTTACTGATAGGTTGCCCGATTCAATTGAAACTGGATTTCTAGAATGTGTGATAATCTATCTACAAATTTAAACCTATAGTCTCTTTTTTCTTATCTCTTTTTCCTCCTACTCCTCCTCCTTCTACTCCTTCTTCTTCACCATCTCCTTAACTTTTTCTGACTCCTTCTCCTCCTATTCCTATTTATCCTTCCCCTCCTCCTCCCCCTCTTCCTTCTTCTCCTATTCCTATTTATCCTTCCCCTTCTCCTCCTTCTCCTTCTCCTCCTCCTACCCCTCCCCCTCCTCCTTCTCCTCATCCTTTTTCTCCTTCATCTCCTTCTCCTCCTTCTCATCCTCCTCTTCCTCCTTCTCCCCCTTATCTTCCTCCTCCAACTCCTTCTTCACCTCCTCATCCTCTTTCTTCTTCTTCTCCTCTTCCTTCTCCTCCTCCTCGTTCTTCTCCTTGACTTCCTCCTTATTCCTCTTCCTCGCCACCTTCAATCCCTCATCCTCCAGCGTTACAGTTTTTTCGACAGATAACAGCAAATAGCTGTTTATTATAAAGATTCCTCCTTCTTTCCTTCTTTATTATGAAGGATTCCTAAAGGATTCCTTCTTTATTATAAATGTTCCTTCTTCTTTCCTCCTAAAAAAATCAAGAACCACCGTGAAAATTTAGCCAACCTCCCAACAAATACAGTTTCTTCGACAGATAACAGCATATAACTGTTTATTATACAGGATTCCCCTTATTCGCACTAAAATGTTTCAAAATAATTCGTAAAGACGAAGCTCGTCCAACGGATAACAGAGCGATTATTCCATTCAAGTTTCAACTCGAGCGCGATAATTGAAATTTATTCAAGTGTTTAGTGCTCAGTAAGAAGCAGTTAACTGAACAATTAACCTTTTAACAGTTAAAGCAATCCTCTGAGCCACCATTTAGTCAAGCGAACATCAATTAATTTCAACTCCTAGATTGTGGAATTTATGATGTTTTTGGCCCAGCTATGGAAATTATTCTCAACGAGCCGGTTCTCTCCTTTTAAACGTTTAGTGACTCATTCTTTGTAGTTGTCTTAGTTGAATAATTAATGATATATCATCTAAACAAGCAGTAAACTTTGTATACTTACTACATCAAATACTCTTACTTGCTGGCCTACAAAAAACTTAAATTATTATTATTACATGTCAGAACCCCAATATCAAAGTTTATTTATTCTCTGTGATGTTTTCCATGACGAGATACTTGATGAACAATCTAATGACAAAACTGACACTGTATTTCTATTTAGATTATGATTTTTACTCACTTATACTGGAGATACTAGATTGATGCATTTCACTTCTAAATAGAAGCTTAATATGCAAAATAGAGTTCACTGTTGACATCAGCAATAATTGGAGGCCGACGAGCCAGTAGAAGACAATTATTGTCTTCTACTGGCTCTTGGGCTTTCAGAAACAACAACAACAACAATAATAATAATAATAATGATAATAATAATAATAATAATTAACTCTTATCGTAAAACGGCATTGGATATTCTTTTGGAGGAGGAGAGAAAGATCATCTGGAAGATACTTAGACCGAGATAAACAGAGAATGGTTTGCAGAACAGTTTACAGAAAAATTGTGAAGTCGAAAAGCACTCCAATATAGTCTCTGACATGAGGAAAAGAAGACTAAAGTTTTTCGGACATATTAAAAGACTCCCCGAGAACAGAATGACAAGAAAAATAGTGGAACATGTCTGCTCCCTTAAAAATGGAGGAGAATGGATAAGGAATGTTAAAAAGGATCTTAACCTTGCGAGAATTCCTGAGGAAATAATTATTGACAGAAACAAATACCGCAAATGCGTTGAAGACTGGGAGGCCAGGCCAGTGGAGGGTTGCAGGAGGAGCGGAACTAGATGGACTGAAGATAGAAAAAAGGCATTCTCAGAGAGAATGAAGGCATACTGGGAAGAGAAAAAACGGAAAGTACTAGTAAAGTGATTCATAAATGAATACTTAGCGACTTCCACTCTGGGAGCTAGACGCAAATAATAATAATAATAATAATAATAACCAGTGGCTGCTCTGCACTGGCTGGAACTGAATATCTTCAGCGGCATAACAATGTTGCCAAAGTAGTTCATCAGGCTCTGGCAAAAAGATATGAACTTATAAATAATGAGGCTCCTTATTACAAGTGTAGGCCTGACCAGGTTCTGCGAAGTGAGACAGCAAGGCTTCTGTGGGACAGTGACATCATAACTGACAGGGCAGTAGAAGCTAATCGTCCAGATATTGTGCTGTTTGATAGTGTGTAAGAAGGCCTACATTATAGATGTTGCAGTGCCCCTAGATGACAATCTAGTAAGTACCATAGCTGAGAAGAAAAGAAAATATCAGCCACTCTCTGTTGAATTGAAAGATATATACAGATTGGAAAATGTTGAAGTGGTACCAATTGTTATATCCACAAATGGGCTCGTAACAAAGGAGTGGACAGAAGCAAAAGAAAAGCTGGGCTTGAACAACTGGCACGTGAGAATTATGCGGAAAGCAGCTCTGCTAGGTACAGCAAACATTGTACGCAAATTTCTGAGTCTTTAGGTGAGGAATAAATTATTATAAGCCTGTGTCTCTGCTCCTGGTGCTGGCTCTGTAGCCTTGGGTCTCAAGTTACCCCGGCTGCTAGAGCTTATAACTCAGATGAAAAAGAAAAAATAATAATATAAAATAGTTAGGAAAATCCTTGGACCAAGGCGGACCGAAAACGGATAAGTTATAGATTACACAGAACGTCTTAAGTTAAAGAATATTCTAATATAGAGACAGATATGAGGAAAAGACGCCTTGAATTTTATGGTCACATCATGAGGCTTCATACCATAGGCTCACAAAAAGAACCATTGTAAAAAATGTAGCGTCAGTTGTCAATGGATACAAAATGTTGAAAAATACCTAGTACTGGTCAAAATAACCAACAAAGAAATTTACTATAGAAAAAACTTAAGAATAAGACTTAATAAATGAGAAGTTGTACCATAGACAAAACCTTCAAGAGTTTGAAGAAAATGGAGCGAAGAGAGAAAGGCTAAAATCACCCAAACGAAGAGAATAATAATAATAATTATAAAAATGAGCTGGTAGTGAAAATTACCAATAAAACACAGTATTGTATAATAGTTTTATAAAAAAAAAACAGTAGCTCAGAAAAACCATTTAATAATACATTAATAATAGTATACTAAATTATTTTGATAGAACACAGTATGATAATCAAAATAATAATAAAAATAAAAAGGTAGTGAAAAATAACAAAGATTGGGAGAAATAAATAAATGGAATACTGCTTTTTCTGATATAATTAAATACAATAATTTATGCAAGAGATTAATATATAATTTAATTAAATAATTTATTATTACCATCATAATCATTTAATCCTTATGACTAATACATTCACTTCTTGAGCAGATTATTTACAACCCTGAATTCATCTTCAAAACCTTGTTATATTAGTGCTCGATAGGGTTTTCTCAGGTAAGACATCATTTCCATTCTTCTCAGGCACATTTTTAGGTTTGGTTTCACCTGTGAAGAAATTAAATAATGATAAATATGGAAAAATTGAGCATAACCGTTCTTGAGCATTGGTGAAATAACTATACTACAGCATTTAAATTACCACCTTCATTTTATTATGCAAATATTTGTGTTAATATCTTCAATAAACCTTCCACTAATTTTTAAAAATGGAGTATCTGATGCTAAGTTATTCACAGTAATACATTTTTGGAAAGACAAGTCTTATTTTAGTGTTATTGTTAAATGTTCGGTATTTAGGATCTTTATGGTTACAGAAATATTGTATAATTTTTGAAGAATCACATGAATCAGCCTTGTAGAAATTACAGATTACATTCTTATCCCACCATTACCAGAGATACTGATAAACACTGTGGAGTATTTTCAGATTAAATACAAGAATTAGATACAGATACAGCTTATATTACCTTATTTTCTTGAACTGTCACTTCTACCTCCCTATAATTGATAAAGATAAGAATATAATTCATTATCCACGCACAGGTCTCAGACCTATGTGGGCTCATGCTTATTTATGCTGTATAAAATAATTAGTAATTAGTTACCTCGTTTAGTGAGCACATACTCAAGATTCATAAATGGCAGTTCAAATAGCACAGAAAACAAAAGACCACTGGCAGCTGTCAGGACCACCACTCCTAGCATCATTACCATCTGTAACAAGACAAAATTATCATGATTTTTCAAAAATCATAATTAAAATTTAAACAAGTAATTACAATGAGTAATTAGTACAGATAGTTATGAGGAACAGAAAAGCTATAAGGCCATAGCAATCTGTAAGAAGACAAGATTATCATAATATCTTAAAATTACAAGTAAAATATGAAAACAAGTAATTACAAATAGTAATTAGTAAAAATTATAATGAGGAACAGAAAAACTATTTGACAAATAACAGGTTCACAAGGCAATTTGATCAAAAGTTTTTCACCAAAGATAATAACTTAGTATTTTTATTATAACTTTACTAATTATTATTAAGCTTTATACATCTGACAATTTAATATTAAAACTGACACTGTATTTCCATTTAAATCATGCTTTTTCCTCATTTATACTGCAGAGATGCATTTCGCTTCTAAAGAAATCATAATTTAAATTAAAATTCAATGTCAGTTTTGATATTAGATTGCAAGATATATTAAGTTTATATTTACTATAATAATAAGAATAAAGTTGTAATGAAAGTACTGTTTGTGCAAGGAAGGGGTTCTATGCAAGAGGGGGAGCTAGACATTTCCAGCCCCCCTCCCTACAAAAATTATCCCAGAGACGGTCCCTGCTTAAAACCTCACGCAGATTATCATAGATCCTATTTAGGCTGTTCGCAGAAGGGAAGGTAGGTATTTAATCAGGGATGAAGGATGTAAAGAGTGAGGGAGGAAGGAAATATGAATGTGAATGTGCAAAGAAAGACAGAAGAGGGAGAGTGAAGAAAATAGGGGACAAATCCTGTGGGATTCTAACATACAGGGTGGGGGAAATGTTTGGAAACGGCTTAATATTTCATATACAAAGGTGATTTTGCGGTAGGTATGATTGAGGATCCTACTCAAATTGAAAATACTATTTTACTGTGACTTTAAAAATCTGGTCCGCCATCTTGGAACCGCCATTTTGAATGTAACTTTTTTTTTTAAATAGGAAGGGGGTCATGCGATACATGATTTCAATACGGAATTTTAAGACAAAATGAATGCCGAAAACCGCACATCGATATGTCAACCCGTTTCGGAGATATTTACATTATTAATCGATACCATGAAAAGCAGAAATGAAATAAATAAGTACATTAAAATCTTACCTATCAAATTTTTTGTTAATAGTGTTTGCTAATAAACATTAAAACCCAATTATTTTAATAAATGTTCAAACTGTTTTCCTTCAGCTGTTTGACAATGTGCTAATCTTAAATAATAGCCATCAAGCACATTTTGAATCATTTCGCGTGGAATTCTGTTAGCCACTTCAGTTATACATTCTCTCAGTTCATTAATTGTTGCTGGTTTCTTTTTGTACACATTGTCTTTCATGTAGCCCCAAAAGAAATAATCAAGTGGAGAGAGGTCAGGTGACCTAGCGGGCCACTCTATTGCACCTCTACGACCTATCCAGCGTTGGGGAAATGTTTGGTTCAATATATCCCGCACTCCTAATGCATAATGAGGGGGCGCCCCATCTTGTTGAAACCACAAGTTATGTAACTCTTGTCCGTTGATGTTCTGGATGGCTGGAACGATCAAATTTATTAACATGTTCTCGTAAATGGCACCTGTTAAATTATTCTCGATAATAAATGGTCCTACAATGTGACCATTTACCATACCAGCCCATACGTTTAATTTTTCAGGATACTGTGTATGACCCTCCTTCATCCAGTATGGGTTGACATCGGTCCAGAAACGATAGTTTTGCTTATTTACATTGCCGTTAAGCATGAACGTAGCTTCATCCGAAAATACTACATTATTAAAGAAGTTTGGATCATTGTCATACTTGTTCATCATTATGTCACAAAACTCTACCCGGCGGTCGAAATCATCCTCATTCAGTTCTTGTAATACATGAAGCTTAAACGGATGGAAATGAGATTCCTTAAGAACTTTTCTGACAGAACGAGTAGACATACCATGTTCCTTGGCAACGCTTCTAGTTGATGTATGCGGATCTTCAACAAATGATTGCATTACCTCTAAAGATTTTTCATTGTTGGTGGCAGTATTTGTTCTTCCAGTGCGAGCACGATCAGTCACTTTGCCCGTTTCTTGAAACCGCTTTACTGTCTTAAAAACAACACTTTTACTAATACCCGTAAGGGTCTCCCCACCACGAAAAGCCATACGAATTTACTTTACTTTACTAATTGGATTTCTGTTGGGAAATGTTTCGTTAAATAAATCAGAAACTTCTTGGTAAGACCGTACTCTATCTCCATAGCCGCGCATCATTAACAAAGTTATTCTCTCGGTTTCATTTAAAAATGCCATTGCGAACGACTTTAAACACACTCACTACTTCATGATTGAAAAAGAATTCATTAAATCAGTTGGATTATTACAGATGATTTTAGGTTGATATCATGATTATTGTTGATATTATGATATCCAGAGTCAGATGTTCATCACGCGAAATGATTCAAAATGTGCGGTTTCATTTAAAAATGCCATTGCGAACGACTTTAAACACACTCACTACTTCATGATTGAAAAAGAATTCATTAAATCAGTTGGATTATTACAGATGATTTTAGGTTGATATCATGATTATTGTTGATATTATGATATCCAGAGTCAGATGTTCATCACGCGAAATGATTCAAAATGTGCTTGATGGCTATTATTTAAGATTAGCACATTGTCAAACAGCTGAAGGAAAACAGTTTGAACATTTATTAAAATAATTGGGTTTTAATGTTTATTAGCAAACACTATTAACAAAAAATTTGATAGGTAAGATTTTAATGTACTTATTTATTTCATTTCTGCTTTTCATGGTATCGATTAATAATGTAAATATCTCCGAAACGGGTTGACATATCGATGTGCGGTTTTCGGCATTCATTTTGTCTTAAAATTCCGTATTGAAATCATGTATCGCATGACCCCCTTCCTATTTAAAAAAAAAAGTTACATTCAAAATGGCGGTTCCAAGATGGCGGACCAGATTTTTAAAGTCACAGTAAAATAGTATTTTCAATTTGAGTAGGATCCTCAATCATACCTACCGCAAAATCACCTTTGTATATGAAATATTAAGCCGTTTCCAAACATTTCCCCCACCCTGTATGTGCTGAGCAATGTGTTTACAGGAGTTAGTGCAACAGTGCATAATAAACTCAAGCTTATTCTGACGTTAACAACGCATTTAATCTAATTTAATTCAGGAGAAGGTAAGGCTCCGGCTACACGAGCGTTGAGGCGTTCAACGCTTTTTCTGTCACTGTATATACAGAGTGACTCCTGGAAACGTACATTTAGTGCCACTTTATTAAGAGCGTTCTTAGAAAAAAAATCTCTACTCATTTTTTTCTGAGGATGAAGCCCACACATCGGTCTGAAACCTGTGCGTGGATATAAGTTTGGGTTTGATGAGTTGGACCTACAGTTTTAGGTGGGTTCCGAACCACCGTGAAGTGATTTTACACCACAGAACATAGTCTTTTCTGTTAGCCCAGGTGATTGTAGCTTATCTTATCTGACTGAACAGGTACCTGCAACGGCTCACGGCTATCACTTTCCTTTCAAGAAGTATTGCAGGGATATAACAACTTATTTTCAACAGTATTTAAAATAACCAACCTGCTAACTGCACGCATATTTTAAGAACACGCTTGCGCTACCTAGACTACTGGTAGTACGGAGCCCACATATCTCTGTAGGACCATCCTTGACATCACAATAATCCACTCGTTACCCACGCACAAGTCTCAAACACATGTGGGTATCATCACCACGAAAAAGCTAGTCTCTTATAGCTAATCTACTTAGTAAGTAGACTTACCGATTTTTCATTTTTTTTTTTTTTTTAGAATGAAGCCCACATAGGTCTGAGACCTGTGCTTGGGTGATGAGTTGAATAAGTTAGACTTACAGTTCTAGGTGGGCTCCGAACTACCCTGAAGTGATTTTACACCAGAGAACAGAATATTTCCTGTTGGCCAATCCAATCGGTCACCCTTACAAAGAGTTCCCAGGAACTCGTAGGTTATCTTTTTTGACTGAATATATACCTGCTACGGCTCACAGCTATTACTTCCCTGGTGTGATTATTATTACATAATTATTATGTCATAATAATAATTATTATTATTATTAATCATAATAATAATAATAATTATTATTATTATTAATCATAATAATAATAATAATAATTATTATTATTATTACATAATTTATTTTGCAAACTGCAGTTTTGTAGTATTAATGGTAGTAGTCTTCCCGTGTTTTTTATGTACATTATTAATTCATTTGTCTATTAATATTAACATCATTGATAACCTCATGCACTTTTTTACCCACGCACAAGTCTCAGGCTCTTGTAGGCTTCATTTAAACTCACATTGGGCATGAAGTCCAAATAGGCAGGTGTCCTCATCATGGCCGATATTACAAATTGAAAGCTGCCATGCAGTAGATAAATGGCGAATGAGAGGTTGCCCAGTGGTTGGAGGAAGCGACAGGTCAGCACATTTTTAAGTGTATCTGTAACAAAATTAAAATATTGAACATGAATAAAAAATGATACAATCAAGAAAAAAATCGATCATGAAATAAATGAACAAATGAATAAATAAATTCTTGGATTTCTTGTTCAATAACGATCTGCGTTGTTCATATTAACTTTTTGTTGTAAATTTATCGACTTTCCGTCAGTTTTGTATTGTAATAAATGTACTCACATTCGGCCGAACGTTTTCGAGGTATTCAATCTCATCTTCAAGACATCTTGATGATGAGATGAGATTCAATACCTCGAAAACGTTCGTCTGAATGTGAGTACATTTATTATATGTTCACAATATAAAACTTACTGCAAGTCGTTAAATTTACAACAAAAAGTTGATAAATAAATGATGTAACTCACGGTTGTTATTTTTTTCCACACTTTTTTCTCCTTCTTATCCTTTTATTCTACTCTTATCCTGCAATTTCTCCTTTTTTCTTCCAATCTCACCTTTTATCCTACTCCTCCTTTTTTCTTCAATTTTTCCTTTTTTCTTTTCCTTCTCCTTCTTTCTCCTCTCCTTCGGTTCCATCATCATCACCATAGTCTTCTTCTTGTGCATCTTTTTTTCTATTTTCCTCTTCTTTCTCTTTTTCTTCATCGTCCTCTTCTTCTCTTTGCCGTTCATCATCTCTTTCTTCCGCTTCATTCTTTTTTTTCTGCTCCTAGAATCCTTCTTCAGAGCTAGAATGAGAGATTAGTTTAGAAGGAGAAGCATAGATGGGAAGGTTTGAATGAGAGAGAAACAGATTGATTGATTGACTGCTTGACTTCCTTTATTATTTTTCTGGGAGGGCGAAGTTAGGGCGCAGCCGGCCCTCTCTTAAACGTAACCCACCCATATAGTACTAACTTACATAGATATATACATATATATAATATAAGTTAGTACTGTATGGGAGGGTTACGTTTAAGAGAGGGCCGGCTGCGCCCTAACTTCGCCCTCCTAGGATAAAAAAAAACAAAGTTGAGGAAAAAAATACATATGAGTAAACTTTTTGAGAAAAAAAGAGAGAAAGAAAACAAAGAGGGTGATAAAGAGAGAGCGTTAGAGGAAGAGAAGGTAGAGCTAGATCGAGAAAAAGGTGCAAACTAGATTAGTTTAGAAGGAGAAGCACAAAGCCTAGATGGAAAAGTATGTATGAGTGTAAGAGAAAGAGTGATAGAGTGAGAATGAGAGAGAGAGAGAGAGAAAGAGAATGAGTGAAACAGAGTATGTGATTGATGAAGGGTGATTTTGTTGAGCTATAATAAGAGAGAATTGCAAGTAGATCAGTTTAGGAGATGCAAAGCATTGATGGGAAGATATGTATGAGTGTAAAGGAGAGAGAGTGGGAAAGTGAGTGACAGAGAGAAAGAATGAGTATGAAAGTGAGAGCGTGTTAGCAAGAGAGAGAAGGAAGGAACAGTCAACAAGAAGCTTATTGTGCCAGATGCATGTTCTTTGGCAGCCTGTAATCTATTACTAGTCATGAGAAGACGTCTTGTAAGTGGGGAGCCAACTGGTACCCCCTTTTACCCCTCCTTAGGGGGGGAGCATCCCTTATCATCCCTCACACAGGGGGGACACCATTCCTTGGCCCCCTTCCACCCCCAACTTAGGGGGGGACCATCCCTAGGGACACAGTGTCACCCTAAAGCATCCGTTCCTTGTTCCGTTGGGTGGGGCTTCCTTCGTCACAAGAAACTCTCTCAACTCAAGCCCCCCTTATCTCCTCCCCCCTAAGAGGGGCACCCAAAGGGACCCCCGGCTTCTATTTGCGAGACTGCAGCATGCAAAGACATGTTGTCAGCATGCTTCTGCCTGTGACACTCGAGACATGGGTCTCACAACCCATTTGGCTCCGAATTCCTTTCTACTTCTGCCATACTAATGTGGAGTAGTTGGGTATGATGTCGGTTAGAGACGGCAGAAATGTTTCTAGATGCTAATGGGGTGATTTAATGAGGAGAATTTGTAGGTTTAAAAGACGTGGGAATTGTTAGAGTATTGGTAGATCCCCCTAGAATGCTTCTAGATGAAAATAGGATGATCCGATTAAAAATAAAACTCTACAATAAACACAGTAAACCCTAGACATACAGTCTTGAATTCAGTCAGTATTATTATTTCTTATTCAAAATTGTTTCTTTATTAATTTCTGAATTATGAAGAGTTCCTTAAGATGGTTATTGTAGCAGCCTCCCCAAACAGTTACACCATACTGAATTATGGACTGCAAAAGAGCGTAATATAACAGCTTAGATGAATGGTATTTATAATTTTTTAGCTTCATAGAATTTAATAACTAATATGAATATATTGAATTCAATATCAGAGAGACACCACGAACGTCTTCTTTTTCATTTCTTTATTTTTCAATTTAATATAAATTATGTTTATTTTACTCTACTTTAATATAAATTAATATGAATATATAAAAATGATGTGCTGGAACTCCCAAATAGGCGTGCCTCGGGAGTTACCTAATCTTTGCAGAAACTTTGTTAGTGTTTTTGTTGATGTTTTGGCAAGTTTGATTTTTAGTGTATAGGATAGGTATGTTTTTGTTTTATAGTAGTTATGATTGCAAATATTTTTTCTTTTTCTTGCTGTACTTTGGACCATTTTGCTTTTCTCTAAATTTAAGTTTTTAACAATTTTTATTGTACTTTTTCTGCAGAGAAATAAATTATTATTATTATTATTATTAATATAATAGAGATAATGTGTAGAATTTTTTACCGAAGGATGAGGCCCACATAGTTCTGAGATCTGTGCATGTGTAATGAATTGGATGATAGTGATTGGACCTACAGTTTTAGGTGGGTTCCGGACCACCGGGAAGTGATTTTACAGCAGAGAAAAGAGTCTATTTTGCTGGCAAATCAAATCGGTCACCCTTACAAAGAGCGCCAAGGAGTTTCGTAGATTATCTATGATTCAGGGGTTAGAATGAGTAGAGGAGAACAGTAGGGAGTCTAGAATCTAAATTTAATTAGAAGGAGAAATAATGGTAGAAAAATAAAAATGCAGTAACAAAGAAAGCAAGTTACAAAAATCTAATATATTTATTAGATGTTAATAGGATGATTTAATGGTGACAATTGTTAAATTATTGGTAGATCACCTAGAATGTTTCTAGATGAAAATAGGATGATTTAAAAGAGATAATTTGTAGAATTAAGAGGTTAGAATGAGTAGAGGAGGATAATAAGGAGTCTAAAATCAAAATTGAATTAGAAGGAGAAATAGTAAAAAAAGAAAAATTCAGTAACAAAGAAAGCAAGTCACAAAAATCTAATATACTTATTAGATGCTAATAGGATTTAATGAGGAGAATTTGTACAATTAAGGGTTAGAATTAGTGGGAGAAAATGAGGAGGAATTAGAGTCAGTCTATAATTGAGATAGTAGAAGTGATAGTGAATAAAGAAAAAGCTCTAGACAAAATAATGATCTATTATAATAAACGTGGAGAGGTAAAATGGGAGGAGATGGAGGAATATGATAAGAAAGAGGTGGAGGAGGAGCAGGAGAAGGAGGAAGAGTAGGAGGAGTAGGAGGAGGTTAAGGAGGAGGAGGAGGAGGAAGAGAAGGAGACAGAGGAAGAGGAGGAGGAGGAGGAGAAGGTAACGGAGAAGGAGAAGAAGATGGAGGAGCAAGAAAAGAGGAGGAGAAGGAGGAGGAGAGGGAGTAGAGAAGAATAAAAAGGTGATAGTATCCATCGAATTGAGATAGAAGGAGTGATAAGAATAAGAATGACATGGACAAGATGATCTATTATTGATAACGTCTTTATGTTGTCCTCTTTCGACGAAGCTCTAGCGCTGGAGAATAAGGGATTCAAGCAGGAGTGCGAAAGAAGAAGGAGGAGGAGTAGGAGGTGAAGGAGAAGAGAGAAGATGAGGTGGAGGAGGTGGTGGGGGAGGAGGAGTTGGAGTAATAATAGGAGGAGGAAGAGAAGGAGGAAGAGGAGGAGGAAGAGGAGGAGGAAGAGGAGGAGGAAGAGGAGGAGGAAGAGGAGGAGGAAGAGGAGGAGGAAGAGGAGGAGGAAGAGGAGGAGGAGGAGGAGGAGGAAGAGGAGGAGGAGGAGTAATAGGAGGAGGAAGAGGAGGAGGAGGAGGAGAAGGAAAGGAGGAGAAGGATTTTTATGTTTAAACGAGGTTAGAATCGGTAGATAAGATGAAATGTAATTAGAAATAATCTACGAGTATTTAAGTCGGTAGGGGGGATAGTGAATAAAAAAGACTCAGGCAAACAAGTAACGATAATCTTACGTAACAAGCAGCTATTGGCTGTAATCTGCCGACAAAACTCAAAAGCTGAAGATCAAGGGATTGTAGGAGGAGAAGGAGCAGGAGGAGGAGGAGGAAGAAGAGGAGCATGAGACAAAAAAGAAGACGAGGAGGAGAAGGAGGAGTAGGAGGAGTAGGAGGAGGAGGAGGAGGAGGAGTAGGAGGAGGAGTAGGAGGAGGAGGAGGAGACGGAGAAGGACATTATTAAACATTATATTTATTAGACATTGTATGTTATAAAGTAGTTAAATTTCATTGGTTGACTTAGTTGATAGAAGAAAAGAAGGTGGTGAAGGAGGAGAATGAGGAGAAGTAGAAGGACAAAGATGAGAAGGAGGAGAAGGCGAAGAAGTAGGAGAAGGAGGAGAAGAAGGATGATGATGAGAAGGGGATGGAAAAGGAGGAGGAAGAGTAGGAGGCAGAGAAGGAGGAGCACAAGGAGGAAGATGAAGATGAGTGGTAGGAGAAAAAGAAGACGAAGAAGATATAGAAGGAAGAGGAGGAGAAGAAGAAGGAGGAACGGTGGAAGAAGGAAGAGCAAGAACGGGAAGAAAAAAAGGAAAAGAGATTAAAGGAGCATCCTGAGTTTGTGATTGATTTATAAATTATTAACTTATTGATTGATTTATCAGGAAAATGATGGGAAGAGGAGAAACGAGTAGAGGAGTCACATGGCGAGAAAGTGTGGATAGGAAAAAAGAAGAAGAAGAAAAAGGAGAAGAAGGAGAATAATCCCACTCTCTTCAATTTCGAAAAGCAGTTCTTCACCCATGTTCTATTCTATTCTGCTGTTGGCTTATTCAACGTCGCCAGCATTAGTTAATGATCCCTCAAGAGTTAAAAGGGATTAATCTGTCCTTCAAAATGGCTGACAGTGCCTTGAGTGCTACTGCTGCCGCTGTATCCTAGTCTCCTGGTACCAGAGAACCAGGGCCTAGAAATGTCACTGGGATTATTGTTGCTCTGACATTGGTTTCTAGTCAGCAAACAAGAGGAGGTGTATCTCTACTACTGCTAACACGTCAACTCATCATCCGCCATGTTTTTTGTTATACTGAAATATTAGGCACTCATTTCTCGTATCCTCTGTTGTTAGATTACATACTTTTTTTTTTTTTCAAGGATGAAGCCCACATAGGTCTGAGACCTGTGCGTGGGTAATGAGTTGGATGATGGTGATTGATGAGTTGGACCTACAGTTTTAGGTGGGTTCCGAACCACCGGGAAGTGATTTTACAGCAGAGAACAGTGTCTTTTTTGCTGGCCAATCTAATCGGTCACCGTTACGAACAGCACCTACGAGAACGCAGCTTATCTCTCTGATTGAACAGATACCTGCTACGGCTCGCGGCTATCACTTCCCTATACTCTTACTCTCATAACAATTACTAGCAGAAAACTGATGCAAGACTAGCATTTTTGTTTGAGAAATGAAATATTTAAAATTACTTCTGAATCTGTGAATTACTTATTACTAAATATTGATATTTTATTTAGTCTGGAGACTTGTGCGTGGGTAATGAGGTGAATGATGAGAAACATCCATGACTGGATGAGATTGGAACCCAAGGCTGCAGGAAACGAAGCCAGCCAGAGCCTTATCTTATCACAGACAAGCGCTCCAACCAACTTCGCTACTAGAGCCGCCTCGGCTCTGTTAATTATTGCTAATTATATTGATAACTAATTATAATTGATATAATTAAAAAATATTCATACCTTATGAACATTTAAAATTAATTCTGAACTTGTAAATTATTTATTACAATATTGAAATATTTTAACCTATGACACATGATCAAAATATGACACTATGTTCAAGGAGTTAGAACAACACTGCAATCAATAGAGCAAATTCTGGTGAAATTATTTTATGATGACAGAAAAAATGTCATGAAAATGATTATTAAAGAGCTGTTCATCATATGAGGATATAGAAAAATGGATTTAGGTTCATATGAGCTCCTCTGTCTTATTGTTTCAGTAGAGAAGTGGTGCAATAATAATAAAGTGCTTTGAAATATTATTCATTCGTAGCTATCCATCAATGTATACATTTGTAATATTTTAAATAATTTTTAACCTCATAAATGGCTTATGACACATTATAGAAATTAATAACACCTAATAAATTGCCATTATAGTGGGGTATCATAATTAGGAATAAAATTATATTATTTAGTAGCAATTTTAAGAGTCGGGATTCTCTTTAATATCTGTATATTTGTTTTTTGAATAAACTCCTCTGGATGTTTCGCAGTATCATCCAGAGAAATTATTATTATTATTATTATTTTTATTATTATTATTATTATTATTATTATTATTAATCATTATAGCAAATTTGAATTTTTTTTTTGAATGACACAAATTCCTTTAGGAGAAATGCCTTTTTATTGTAAATTTAACGACTTGCAGTCAGTTTTAGATTGTGAATATATAATAAATGTACTCACACTTGGCCGAACGTTTTCGAGTTATTGAAACTCTTCTTTAAGCTGATAATATCTTTATTGATACGGAATCAATTAAAAAAGAAGAGAGCAGTTTTGGACTTGAGTCTGTTGCGTCTCCACTTTCATTGTAATTTTATCACAATTTTTAATTATGTGGGAATAAGAAATAAATTTGAATGTTTGGGGCTCATTTACCAGCATATCCAGTTTCACAAGCGAATATCATCCAGCCAGTTGCTAGAGACCATAGAGTGCTGTGTAGACTCGTGTAAACTGCCGACTGGATGCGATTGTACTCTCTGTCGGGCTGATTGAAGTAGGTGATGCCGAACAGAATCATGACACACACAATCAGAGAGAACAACCAAAAGCAAGTAACTGTCAACTGCAATCAAAACAATAAAAATGAATAGAAATTCAATTTAAAAGAATAATAGTAATTACAAATTCATTTATTTCTGTCTGTGATGTTTTCCATGACGAAATACTTGATGAACAATCTAATATCAAAACTGACACTGTATTTCTATTTCAATATAAGATGTTTACTCACTTATACTGGAGGAATGCAGTACACTTCAAAGGAGAAGTTGTGGCAGGCTGATGAAGCTTCTCCTTAGAAGTGAAATGCATCCGTCCAGTATCTCCATTATAAGTGAGTGAAAACCATATAAATACAGTGTCAGTTTTGATATTAGATGTACAAAACTACACTTCACAAATTTTCATTATGTTGTATTATCACAAACATTGAAGTTAATTTACACTAAAGATTCGTATTCGTTAACAAAGCTTCACTCCAAAAAAAAATAATAATAAAATGGCTCTTTTTCAATTAAAGACTATAAATTTTAAAGTTTGCTCCAAATGGAACACTCAATAATGTCAAAATATACATATTTAACTAAGTGAATTAATTTATTGTACAAATATATATACTTATTATATATTGAATGAATATTAATTAATATATTGAATATTATTGATGATAAAATGCTTAAAAAGTTGAAAAGTTGAAAAGTTGAAAAGAGTGAAACTGTTTCTATTTTCACATCTTGATAAGATGAAAGAAGATAGAAACTTGGAGAGATAGGAACCAAAATGGAAGAAGAATTGAAAGATTGATGGGGTATTTATTTATAAGTTTATTCATTTACAAAATTCCACTGGAAGCAACGGATATCAATGCCCAATAATGCCTCCTTGAACAGCAAAATAATACAAGAGATAATTTATATTGAAATAAAGTAGAAAATTCGTACAACTTATACGTATGAAATATAAGGAAAAATAGCAATCAGTAAATCACAGTATAAAGGGGAGAATGGATCATATTCATTGGATGATTACAAAATTATTAAACCTAGCAACTATCAGAACTAATAATTATAGTCATACAATGATGTTGGAAAAGTTTATGTAATGGTTTAATAAAATTAGAAATATAAACATAATTTAGTTTGAAGTGACTGACAATTGAATAAACTGACAAATATACATAAACAGAATTTATTAATTTCGAATTCCTTTAATTGCTATTACTTTATACTGAAGACTTCCGCAATGGCGGATATTGACAACAGCATTGAAAAGCTGATGGGAATCGATGAATGCTACTGTACAAAAATATCAGTCACCACCGGGAATCGAACCACGGACCTCTCAATTGCCGGTTGAGCGCCTTAACCACTAGACCATGGAGACCTTTCTGCACAGCAGCATTCATTTTCAACTTGGCCATATCGGCTCGTATCTCACAAGTTAGTTTGAAGTGAATGAAAATGAATGCTGCTGTGCAGAAAGGTCTCCATGGTCTAGTGGTTAAGGCACTCAACCGGCAATTGAGAGGTCCGTGGTTCGATTCCCGGTGGTGACTGATATTTTTGTACAGTAGCATTCATCGATTCCCATCAGCTTTTCAATGCTGTTGTCAATATCCGCCATTGCGGAAGTCTTCAGTATAAAGTAATAGCAATTAAAGGAATTCGAAATTAATAAATTCTGTTTATAAACATAATATTGATGCAATAGGCAATAAAGAACGAGAGCTTGAATGTGAGAGATGAATTACACAAAATGGCGAAGTCTTAGTCATTGGGACCACTCTAACACTTGACAATAAAAGATGATAATAAAACAATGACCGTTTAATCAATGAATACAGCCCATGTACCATTCATCAGAGTAAACAGCAACAATAGTTCTTATTGTAAATCATAGTAATTATTGTATTATTTTTTCTTGTTATCTATGTCTAGTACCATAGCCGATTTTGATTTGAAACATGATTTTCACTCACTTATACTGGAGGGATGCATTCCACTTCTAAAGAGGCTGATGAAGCTTCTCTTTAGAATTGAAATGCATCCCTCCGGTATATCAAGTATAAGTGAATGAAAATCATTTAAATGGCAATACAGTGTCAGTTTTGATATTAGATTGCATTTTTCCAGTTATCAATTTGGGATCTGAAGTTTTTCAAGACTTTTCAGTTGGAACCCAGGGGTCAAAAGACCTCAACAACTAGACGTTCTGCTCCAAGTGAATCACAGCACTCGTTAGATCATGTTTTTAGAATAATGATAAATGTGAATAATAATGTACTGTAGCACAAAGTTGAAGAATAAAGTTCAAATATTAGATTTGTAAGGAAATTATATTTTTTTAGAATGTCTTGCTGATGTAAATGTCAATAGTAGTTTTGAAAAAGTTACAGTAAGGAGATTATATATCTTTAAGAGAGTCTTACTGATGTAAATCTCAATAGTAGTTGAGGAAAACAAGTTTAAAAATATTATATACGTATAGGGAACTATATAATAAATTTGTTATTGTCAATCTTCTCTTCCAATAAATATAATAAATAAACAGAATTTATTAATTTCGAATTCCTTTAATTGCTATTACTTTATACTGAAGACTTCCGCAATGGCGGATATTGACAACAGCATTGAACAGCTGATGGGAATCGATAAATACATATTACCAAATTTTTTTTCATAGAAGATTATTTTTTTTCAAGAGAGTCTTACTGATGTGAATGTCAATAATAGTTTAAAAACAAGAGTTTAGGAATATTGGATTTATAAAAAGATCATCATATTGAATTATTTACCTCCGGATAACAGTAAATATAAAGATAGGCTTGAATACCTGCGTTTTGGTATGCAATAATAATTGTTTACCAAAACGCAGGTATTTAAACCTTTATTTATAAAAAGATTATATTTTTTATAGTCTCACTGATGTAAATTAGTAACTAAAAAACAAGTTTGAAAATATTATATCTATAAGAAGATTCTTTTTTTTAAGATAGTCTTACTGATGTAAATGTCAATAGTAGTTTAGATACAAGTTTAGAAATATTAGATTTATAAGAAGATAATATTTTTTCAAGAGAATCTTACTGATGTGAATGTTAATAGAATTTTGAACAGTTATTTCACCCACCTTTGATAGTTTGATTTTGGTGTTCTTGGCTTGAAACAGCAGAAAGCCCAGTCCAATTCCTATCACCCATGATCCAAACCTCGTGTGAGTGGTTATGTACTCTGTAGAGTAAGACTCCATTGTCTGCAAATCCCTGGTAAAGAGAATAAAAATTTGAAACTTCAAGAAATATTATAATTTATTTTTATAATCTTACACCATATAAATCAATTAATAACATCATATCATAAAGATTGTAGTACTTCGTAAATTGACACTGATACCGTATGTAGTAGATAATAAATTGTTAAATAAATGAATGATAAAAATAAGTTTAATAAACTTGTATTGGAAGTAAAATTTCTAAATTTGAACATTACCTGAAATTTGAATTTTTTTGTTAAAAATTTGTGAAGAAATCAGTTGTGTTAATAGTTTGTTGCACCTCTGCTTTATTGCGCTTTCTTGATGAATGAAGATATAAATGAATAATAAATTAAAATCAATAAAATAACAGTTTGTTCGGTCTTTACTACATTTTTAAGTTATTATTAATCTTAATATTATTAATAATTATTATAGAGATATATTATTGACATCGTAATAATAATTAAAAGATTGACTGCATAAAAAGAAACAATGAGCTATTTTTTACTGCCGTTCAAGAAGCCCTGATTTAAGCCCCAATGATTTATTCCTTTGAGTGTATAAATAAATAAAATAAATATAAATAAATAGATAGTGTATGTAGGAGATGAAGTGTTCATTTCGTCGCTGACAGTTAACACTGATGTAATTGAAGCGATGATAACTACAGCCATCGAATTTGTAGCACCAGATAAATATTATGTTGCTAGTAGTGTGAGAATAAATCAGATACCTACCGTTCGAATAACTTTTGAGCTTCTAGTCTGGTCATATTAAACACTTATAAAACATTCTGTTAATTTATTAGAATTTCAATTGTTTTCATATGAATGATGAAAAAGTATTTTGTGTAATTGAAGGTCTTGAAAATTGGGAGATTTCTTTTGTTATTTGGATTTAGGACATGCTCATAAAATGGTTCTAGCCTTTAATTATTAGAAGAGGAACACATTTTCCAACCCATACGCACCTGCTATTTTGTAATTTTTGTATTCTTTTGTAATCAATCATTATGTCTAATATAAATTTCTTGATTTCGAATTCATCAAAGTGCTATAAATTTACACAGAAGTACAGCCGCGAGCCGTAGCAGGTGTCTGTTCAATCAGATAGATAAGCTGCGTTCTCGTAGGCCCTGTTTGTAACGGTGACCGATTAGATTGGCCAGCAAAAAAGACACTGTTCTCTGCTGAAAATCACTTGCAGGTGGTTCGGAACCCACCCAAAACTGTAGGTCCAACTCATAAATCACCATCATCCAACTCATTACCCACGCACAGGTCTCAGACCTATGTGGGCTTCATCCTAAAAAAGAATAGCGGATATTGACAACAGCATTCAGTAGCTGACGGAAATCGAAGAATTGCACTTTGAGGAAATTAATAAATTCTGGTTCTGTGTGATTGTCAGTTACTTCAAACTAACTTGTGAAATATAAATTGATGTATTTTGTACATAAATTTGGATAAACTTACCTTGCAATGATAGATCCAGCAGGAATCTGATGTGAATAAGATATGGAGAATGATATTAATATGGAGATGAGCACCAGAAGAGGAAGACCCACTCTTCTGAACATTTTTGATTTATAAACCGGAAATAGAACTAGAGGAGACAGCAGGTAGAGTTGCATATCTACTGCCAGGTACCAAGTTTGCGGATTGCACTGTAAAATAGAGAATTATATAAACTAAAATTGAAAGTTAGTTTATTGAACAAATTATAGATATTATGACACAAAAATATATGTATATATGGACATATTGAAGAAAGCTATTGTCAATTGTCATCAGAATGAGTAGAAGCATCATAGGTACAAAGAAAATGGATTTTAGAACAATAATGTTGTCATTTAAATGAGTGAACAAAACAGTGGATGGTCATAACACAGATAGACAGAACTAAAATCTTTATTTATTAATTTTTATCATAGTAAAATTATTAAAACTATATCATAGAATGAAAATAAAATAGTTAAATAATATGAATGTTGGCATTAATATTCTGAGATCAAACTGCAGCATAATACATTTTAGTATATATAAAATTATTCAATACATCTGGGCAATTTGAAGTTGACACTAGTTCAGAGATTGAGTTTCAACAATACGGCTTGAAAACGAAAATACGAGATTTTTATTCTTCCGATTTTTATTTTTATTCTAAAAGACCAGCAGGCAACTAGAATAATGCTGGCAACACGAAAGTTTATTAACACAATTAACTAACAACTCATTCTAAAAAGTAATTATCACTCAATAAATCAATAAAACAAACAAACTCAAAAATAGCAAAGAATATTTCAATAACTAGATTAATTACTGTCCAAGTCTAATAAATAACGTCCAGGTAGACCGATGTATTACAATCAATCAATGTATAATAAACTCAATGATAGCTAAATGAAATTTATTTTCTAGATATAAATTCCAGGATTTATTATTAGCATCATAGTTTGTGTAATTTTGATTTGATATATCTACATAATTCATATGTTTAGTACCTCAATATTTCAATTCATATATTTGATTCATCCTATCATTAAATTATGATCATTATTATTAAAGTGGATAAATTTTGTCCAGGGGCCTCTTTAATAACAAACTTTATTATGACTTGTGTTTGTATTTAATGCAGAATCTTATGGAAGTTATTAAATTCTTGGATTTCTTGTTCTGCGTTTTTAATATTAACTTTTTGTTGTAAAACAGAATTTTTTTGTAGATTAAGGAGTATAAGACAAGTCAGATCAACAATTATACGCTAAATACTATGAAGTTATTACTTTCAATATTAATTTTAATTTTAGTTTCGACTAATTCCAATTTTAGTTTTTAAACAAAATATTATGTAGCCTAATTAAGATTTTTAGTTTTAGTTTTTGATGATTTTTGTACTTGAAAACTGTACAGAAAACAGTTTTGGGCTTGTAAACCCAATAAATAAATAAATAAATAAATAAATCTATTCTGGAGGATGAAGCCAACATAGTTCTGAGACCTGTGCGTGAATAATAATGATATTAAGGATAGACGTACAGTTTAAGGTGGGTTCCGAACCATTATCTCACCTGTCTGTCAGTGTGCACGTAGTTATTGATGAACAGCATATTGGTCCACCAGTGATCTCTGCAGTTCTGCTCGTGCCTTTTTATCAGATGATTCCACTGAGGACCGCTCGCATATCTCGGGTAGAATGTCAGTCCCAAGAACACCACCACTGCGTACATTGGTAGGATTCTGAAAAAAACCCAATTAGAAACAATTATTTTATTGATTTTTTTTAAATTTTAATGTAAATTCGCCAATTTATTACTGCACAATGTTTTTTAAACAAAATTCCAGCTAACTTTTGAGGTAAAGGATAACCCAGACAGCATTGAGAAATAAAATAAAGGGGACTGTTTCAAAATATTTTCAAAGATATGATGAAATCAAATTATTAATGAGTTAACATTAATTAAGCTACTTTATTTGTCATATTTGTTAATTTAAAATAATATTCATTTCTGGATTTCTTGTTCCATGACGAACTGCGTAAAAGGTGACTGAATGTCTTTGAAGACACGATGCATTTTTGACAGGTCATGAGAAATGAATAAAAACAAGATGAAAATAATGAGTAATCTGCACCAAAATAGCACTTTTAAAATTGGTTTTCAAAGAAAAAAGATAAGCTGCGTTCTCCTGGGCACTCTTTGTAAGGGTGACCGATTAGATTGTCCAGCAAAAAAGACATGGTTCTCTGCTGCATAGTCACTTCTCGGTGGTTCGGAACCCACCTAAAACTGTAGGTCCAACTCATCAATCACCATCAACCAACTCATTACTCACGCACAGGTCTCAGACCTACATGGGCTCGATCCTCCGAAAAAATATATATCTTTGAAGTCATAGTGTACTTTTTACCAATCTTAGGAAATGATTGCAACAAGATAGGAAAAAATTGAAATGTTACCAACTAAAAGTAAAACTACACATTCCTAATTGTTTTTATAGAAAATAGTGCCGGTAGGCTAAAAAAAAATAAGGAGAAGACAGAAAAAACTCACCTCACAATCCTATGTAGATAGAATAGCCAAAGATTGAACTTTTTGCCGGACTCCATCATGTTCAAAAATGTGTAGCAAAGCAAGAGACCACTCATCACCAGAAATAGGTCGACGGCACATTTTCCGTTCAAAAATATTGCACCTGATAAACTTTCCATCATCTGAAAATGAATAATAAGTTACCAAAATGACAAATAATAAGCATAAAATGAGAAGAAACAAATTGAAAATATCACAGAGAATTATTTATCTGTGATGTTTTTCATGACCAAAATACTTTATGAACATAAACAGAATTTATTAATTTCGAATTCCTTTAAGTTCCTTTAAATTCTGTTTATGTATATTTGTCAGTTGTTCAATTGTCAGTCACTTCAAACTAACTTTATGAACAATCTAAAATCAATACTGATACTGCATTTCTATATAATATATGATTTTCACTCACTCTTACTTGAGGTACTGGAGTACCTCCATCCTTTAGAAGGCTGATGAAGAAGCTTCTCTTTAGAAGTTAAATGCGTCCCTCCTCTATCTCCAGTAAAAGTGGGTGAAAATATTTTTTTAAATAGAAATACAGTGTCAGTTTTGATATTAGGTTGTTCATCAAGTCATGGAAGACATCACAGTTTTTTTTATGAAATTGACTTTTTTTGTATCACTGGGTTCCCAAATCATTTTTCAAAATCTGGTTTTATCAGTGGTCAAGAATTTGTTGTTAATTTATATCATATTTCTGCCGTTTCACTGTATTAGCAATTTGATTTTCATTTTATTTCATGTACAAAAATAGATTTAAATGTTTCTTACACTATATATTATCATCTTAAAATTCTATTCTTCTTATTTTTTTTTTTTTTTTTTTTTTTGAGGATGAAGCCTACATAGGTCTGAGACCTGTGCGTGGGTAATGAGTTGGATGATGGTGATTGATGAGTTGGACCTACAGTTTTAGGTGGGTTCCGAACCACCGGGAAGTGATTCGGAACCCACCTAAAACTGTAGGTCCAATTTAAAATAATTGAATTGAAATGAGTTTTACTCACTTATACTGGAGGCTAATGAAGCTTCTCTTTAGAAGCGAAATGCATTCCTCAAGTATAAGTGAGTGAAAATCGTATATTAAATAGAAATACAGTGTCAGCTTTGATATTAGAGAATTATTTACATTGTAGAGACTCCTCATTATGAATTAATCGATCATTATTTATTATGGGAAATTGTTAAAATTGTCATAAAAATTTATTCCAAACAAGATATCACAGAAATATCAAATATGGTGTATGATAGATAAGAATGATGAGATAAAATTAACATTAACTTTTTAAATAAATTCAACGACTTGCAGTTGCCTCTGAAAATGGATCTCAAAGATTCGAAAACGTTCGGCCTACAGAGTAAGTAACTTCTACTTATTATTAATAAACATTTGACTGCAAGTCGTTGAATTCACTTAAAACGTTAATATTAACAACGCAGTTCGTCATGGAACAAGATTAACTTGGATTAGTTGAGATGCTTTTCAAACTAAATATACTATTCAATACAAGTTGATTTTTTTTCAATATTATAATGTGTAGTTCTTGTATTGTTTACTTTGAATGTTATTACAAGCGTAAATCTCCAACCTAGAAACAATAAATTTGAGCTGAATAAGACATGTCCTAAGAATATTTTAAAAAAGAAATAAAAAGATTAGGTTTCTACAAATGTTTGTCTAATGCCCAGTTTCTCAGTCGTTTAGTACATCTTTCAGTAGCTATTGATTGAATAGCCGCCCTAAGGCTTGTTTCACACATACCCGGTAGTCAGGTAACCGGTGATGTTTACCGGGCATAATTACATTGTATCATATGATTTCAAAAATTGAATGCGTGAAGCGCTCCACATGATACAAATCTCTACAGCTAAGAAAACAACATCAGTTACTCGATTACTAGGTATGGGTGAAACAATCCTTAGGACCTCTATCGAATCAATGATTTAATGAAGGACTGAGTAGTCGGGCATAAGAGTTTCTTTTCATATATTCTGTTCTTCTTTTTCACTAATTTTCTTCAGACTCTTTTTCACTCTTTATAATTTCAGATATCACTTATTCTATTTTCATTGTTTTTTAACTCACATTGTAGATATGAATCCAGTTGAGCGTCGGTTGAAAAGCCACGCATGCGTAGTTGTGTGAATAGACAATCCATAGGACGCAAATGAAGCGCAGACCTCTCAGCGAAGCTAGCGGCTTGTTGGGGTCCTTCTTGCTCACAATGTGGCACAGAGTTCTTTTGGTCGAAAAACATTCTAGAAGTTTCCAGAATCTACCAGCTAGAAAAGAAGGAAAAGATAAAATATATATCTTATAAAGGGACCTACTATTTTTGATGGTAACAATAATAATAATAATAATAATAATATGTTTTTATGCTTATAAAACATAATACATCTGCCATTGGAGAAAGGGGAAAAAAGAAACACTAAATAAATAAATCTTTACTATCTGCAACTACAAATATGTTATCCCAGTAACGTGTGCTCAAGACTGCGCTTGGATGGGTGACCGTGCTTCAGTGACTTGTTGTTAAAAGCTTTATTATAACTTACAATCCAACCTTTCTGATACCATCCTTATCCTTACCAATACCTAACTTGACCTAGTACATGTAACCATAGTTGGATAGGTCATTTCTCACTTCATATGTTACTGTTATTTTGTTAATGTGTTAGAGTTTTTATATTTTATTGTATTTTCTTAATTTATATTGTCAGTTGTAATGGCTTTTGGTGAGAAATAAGGAATCCCAGTCAGCACTTAACGTATCTTTTACGTAAATTCTAGGTCCATATGTAAATGATAAATATCTAATGTAAAATTTATGTAATATTTACGTACAATATTCACGGGTAAGTAATAATTTATAAATTTGTTGTTAAACAATCTGGAATGCAAAATCGAATTAACAGTAGATTTTTTTATTGAAAGCCCATTTCTATAATTGATCAATTCGAATTTCAAAAACAGAGATATGCTAATGTACATACTACGTATATTTTATGTAAAAATTGTTTGCAAAATTGTACAGATTATTCACAAATATCCCTCCTCTATTCGTCGATACAAACTCCAACTTCATTTTATATACCGGTACCCTAGCCCAGTCAAATTAGACAACAATATGGTCGTCAAGAGGAACAATAATTATTGATGGAAAAATTAATTTTTCACCAATAATTTTCTCTAACCTTGGGTAATAACCAAAAGTACCCAATGGTGGGGTTGAACTCATTTTTGGTGGAAAGGTACAATTTTTCAGTTTTTTATTATAAGTTTATTCAGTATCGATAACTCAAAGAATTTTTTTCTTCTGTTGAAGCTGACAAAAGTATCTACAAAAATGATCCTATGCATTTTTTTGGAAAAAGTCCCTTTCTGAAGTTTGAGGATGTGTATCGAGCTACAAAATATCGATGATTTTCACCAAGTAATTTATCGATACGCCAATATTGTTGCGAAAACGTGATGAGTAATATTATATGTATTGGTAAACTCTTTTAATTTATTTCATAACTATTCATTCTTCTATGATTCAAGGTTAGACTTGATATTTTCCAATAAAAGTAAATAATCAGAATTCCACTAAATGTGATGTATAATAATCGATGCTCTATTAATCAAGGCTCATGAACATCGATTAAAAAATTATCGATTGTTTCGTACATCGATACGTATCAAACTTTTTGGCGGTTGTTCGTTGTTCTCTCTGACTCTGTTAGGCACACTGCACATGAAGTTTTTAGTGGTTGTTTGTTGTTCTCTTTGTCTAGTGAAAATTTATATCCTTGAAATTATATCGTTTTGATACAAATAAAACACAATTTGGAAAGAGTTCCAAGGATTACAAAAACAGGTTAGTACAACTTTGAATTTAATTTATTGAGTGTTCAGGTTACCCACTTTATCTTTCTTGGGCAGTTTTATAGGTTAGAAAGTTTTCACTTTAAGAAATTTGAATAAATCCTTTTGGTAAGTTCTTACAAGTTCTTCTTATAATGCTTTAACTCAATTTATGTGTGTAATAGATAGCAAGACATTTTCCCCATGAAGCTAAAATGTGTTGGACCAAAAAATTACTAGTTCATCTGGATTTGGTTAAAGGGAACACGAAAGAAAGTGCAATATTATTGATGATCAAACCATAGAAATGAGTGAATTTCAAAGCAAACCTCCTTGCTAAGAATTGGAGGACTTTCTAGAAATCGAACAGTCATTGGAACATAAATCCAAAAAAAGAATAGGCCTAAGTAGATTTCTTTCTAAATTCAATTTATTTAGACTTACTCAGGTAAGAAGTAATTAGTGATTTGAAAGTAATGATTCCGTAAGAATTCATGTAAACATCTTTCATTTTTTGTTATCACCAGCTCGGCTTAAATTGCAGCTGATGGGGGGCTTAAATTGAAAATATTTCACAAGTTAGTTTGAAGTGACTGACAATTGAATAAACTGACAAATATACATAAACAGAATTTATTAATTTCGAATTCCTTTAATTGCTATTACTTTATACTGAAGACTTCCAATTAAAGGAATTCGAAATTAATAAATTCTGTTTATGTATATTTGTCAGTCACTTCAAACTAACTTGTGAGATACGAGCCGATATGGCCAAGTTGAAAATGAATGCTCCTGTGCAGAAAGGTCTCCATGGTCTAGTGGTTAAGGCGCTCAACCGGCAATTGAGAGGTCCGTGGTTCGATTCCCGGTGGTGACTGATATTTTTGTACAGTAGCATTCATCGATTCCCATCAGCTTTTCAATGCTGTTGTCAATATCCGCCATTGCGGAAGTCTTCAGTATAAAGTAATAGCAATTAAAGGAATTCGAAATTAATAAATTCTGTGAAAATATTTTTCAAATTTCTGGTTTCATATAATTTGTCATTTTATTCTGAGTATGGGCACACTTTTTTCACAGCCAATTGAAATGCTATTGGCTAAAACTATTTTTAAATTAAACTTCAGTTAAAATTAAGGTGCAATAGGACAATTTCAACTGTAAAACTCTTTCCAAGTATTACAGACAAATGTTCAAAAACTACATGAAGGTACCAATTTACATGCTGTAATGCCACAATAAAGCATCAGAAAACAGTTCAAGACCTTTAATAATGGGTTATCTGCTCAATAAATGAATAACAACCAGAATTAATTTCCAACTATTATTGATTTCTCCCAAAAACGGCTAAGTGACTTTATATATAAAGCTATATAAAAAAAGCTTTTATAAAAGCAGAATAATTATATTTTAATTCTAACAAAGGTTAGAAATAAAAACCACTTGATTTGAAACAGTTAGAATCACCAAGTTAGATTGCTTTCCAGTAGACATATCCTGTATTGTTTAATTGGTAGGCTTAACATTCAATTGTTTCCTGCCATATTGCTTGTAATATTACTTCCTTCTAATACCTAATTTTGAATGTTGTTTACAGGCTGCTTTCTTTAAAGAGATGTTAACCTCGAAGATCACATAAGAAGGATTCTCCAGAGGATGGTGACACAACGTTGCCATCCAATTCAGCTGGGAAGGCAGAAGAGGGAAGAAGAAACTGCAACATGGCAGTTGTAGATGTGATGAAAAGTAAGTGGACTTGATTTAAGCTTTAAGAATTTGTTTCTTGAATAAATATTTTTTAAAGCTGTTGTCAGAAAAATACCACTTTTATTATGAGTTGATGTTATTATGGTAAACAGAATTTATTAATTTCGAATTCCTTTAGGTGCTATTAGTTTATACTGAAGACTTCCGCAATGGCGGATATTGACAACAATATTCAGTAGCTGATGGAAATCGATGAATGCTACTGTACAAAAATATCAGTCACCACTGGGAATCGAACCACGGACCTCTTAATTGCCGGTTGAGCGCCCTTAACCACTAGACCATGGAGACCTTTCTGCACAGGAGCATTCATTTTCAACTTGGCTCGTATCGGCTTTTCAACTTTCCATATCGGCTCGTATCTCACAAGTTAGTTTGAAGTGACTGACAATTGAATAAACTGACAAATATACATAAACAGAATTTATTAATTTCGAAATTTCATCAAATTAATGAATTCTGTTTATGTATATTTGTCAGTTTATTCAATTGTCAGTCATTTCAAACTAACTTGTGACAAACTAACAGAATAAGGGAGATTCAGTACAAGCAAATAGTATAGTAGGACTACTGTTGTGAATTAATGAGTTTAATGCTTCATTTCAAACCCTCTCCATACCTTGGTCCCAAAGTCTGTTATGCTAGCTAATTGGCTACAGACACACATTTTATGAAGGCATTTGTCAAAATCATATCAATCCATAGAGATAGGTTGCTAGCACTTTGTAACATTTAATTTATGGATAGGTTTTGTGCATGTCAACTAAACTGACTCCAGTCAATATCTATTTTTGTTTTTCCACAGGAATGATGATTAATGTCCATCAAGGGTCATTCCCCATGAAGAAGTTTGAGACTAAAGTTCAGGAGTGGTTCTGACAATCTTCAACAAGATATTCTTAAAAAAAACGGCTACTACTTGAAAAATATGTGTAATGATTGTATAAATAGCTACCCTGTTAGGTAACTAGAAAAATAAATATGTATTATCATAAAACAGTTTTTTTTCTGGATAAACTCCCCACTAATTTTTCAAGTCTCAGAACTAGTGTGTCAAGAAAGAAAAAAAAACAAATGCTATCATTAAAGTAGTGAGTACAGTTGGATCATAATCATGTTTTGTTGAAATATAAGAAAAAATTCAAAGCTCTGTTAGCTGGTATTCAAGAGGAAATGGGAAGTATTTGATGGTGTAACATTTCATATATAAAACAATAGTGTATTTATCTGAAAATGACTTTGAATTTTTCAAATTCACATACATATACAGTAAATATATATGCATTTTCAGTATGTAGGCCTATATATCCATTACCAAAAAAGCATGCATGATTTTTTTTTTTTTGAGGATGAAGCCCACATAGGTCTGAGACCTGTACGTGGGTAATGAGTTAGATGATGGTGATTTATGAGTTGGACCTACAGTTTCAGGTGGGTTCCGAACCACCTAATTGCTGGTTGAACTTAAATAATAAATATAAGGTACAACTTGAATTCTGTTGGATGTTTTGAACAGTTCATTCTATAGAATTTATGTTTTTTAGTATAATGCTATTTGTATGTGTTTACTAGTACCCACTATACATTAATTTTCTGAAAAGCATTTTGTGATAGCTTTTATAAAAGCCTTTTCAGAAAATGTATGTATATTTATCTGATAATTTAGATTAAATTCTATATAAATATTATGTAAATTATATGTTGTATAGACCTCAAATTTATGTATAATTTATAAAGAAATTGCATATATTTATCAGAAATTTGAGATAAAATTTTATGTATATACTACATAAATCATACATATGTATGGATCTCAAATTTACGTATCATTTATAAAGAAATTACATACATTAATCAGAAATTTGAGATCAAATTTTATGTATATACTACATAAATCATACATATGTATAGACCTAAATTTTACGTATCATTTACATAAAAAGAGGTGACATTTGTATGTAAAATGTACGTAAAATTTATGCTTCATGTATGTGAAATTTATGATTCATTCACATAAGACTTTTGTATAATATACGTAAATTATATGTGAATATGCTGGCTGGGATTGAATTGAATTGAACTTACCTGGTGGTTCGGAACCCACCTAAAATAATAGGAGCTCCTATAAGATGGCTCAAATAGGGAATTGAAACTACCCGTAAGGGTCTCCTAACCATTAAAATGCCATACGCTTATTATTATTATTATTATACTGAGGGAGAAAGTGCCTCTGATGTGCTGACCTTCATTGAAGGTCAGCATATAAATATCTACCAAATATGAGCGTAGTTAAATATGAAAGATATTCTTACCTTTTTGTTTTGAATGGCTCCTACCAGCTACATCGAATATGCTTGTGATAATAACCAGTAGTAGGACTCCACCACATACAAAGCTGTGGAAAAAGAATTTTTGAGAAATTATTGCTAACAATAACTTATTATGCTCTGGAATTTCATGAGAAACAAAAAAACAGAACTGAATTATTTGGGTGAAATTTAATTGACCGAACGAAGAGAGGTCTCTGTTTCAAGCTTTCAAGTCGACCGTTTTGCATTCTGTTTGTCTGTAACGCATTTTTGGCTGAACGCGTGAACCGATTTCTTTGAAATTTGGCATGAATGATCCTTTTAGTAATGCGCAGCGATGTATGTATAAGGTTTTTTCAAAATTTGTTTCATTTAAAGAAAATGTAAGGGAAATAAGGAAAGGCACCCAGGCCTTCTTCTATAGGAACATATGATTTTTAAAATGAAATTCTCCATCATAATATGCAATTGTAATCAAATTCATAGAAGCCCCCGGGCCGTAAAATCTGGTTATTCATCTGGTTGAGCCTTATTCATATGAATAAAACAGTTATCATTCATAAGAATTACAAATTTGTTTGTTTCATCATCATCAACATCATCACTTCAAGAATTAGGTTTACTCAACCGTTCCGGTACCCATCTCTTTATCGGGCTTTCCACGTCTCTCTTCCCAATAGGTTTGTAATATTATGCACCTCATTGTCTCATTTATAATATTTCAATTAAGTATAATAACAAGTGATTACCAAGTAAATGATATACAAATGTAATTAATATTGTTAATATTGTTATTGTACTCATTCATCAGCCATCTAAAATCTATTTTGAGCAATCAGCTGTCTTGCAAATTAAAAACACAGCCTTGTTGATGTGATACAGAGTGGCCTTCCAGTTGTGGAAAACAGACATGAAATAGACTAAGCGAAACAAATCAAGAGTTAGGTCTGACGATTTTGTTTCATTTTGCGATGGTGATTATCATTGAGTACATGGAGTATGTTCCTCTGTGCAAGAACTCTTATTCTTGGGCGCGAGGTCTAATTTTTTTGTAGATTACGTCTTGGAGACTACAGCTAATGAGTAGGCCTATAAGACATGTCAGATCAACAATATTATACACTAGTTACCATGATTACTATATCAATTAGTTGAGGTGAGGCTTAATTTTGATGTGAAAGGAACAATCTTTACACTATAAAAAGCTTTATCAACTAAATATTTTTTCAATTGTTTTTTTAAAACAATATATTTGTTTATATATTTGTTATAAACAAGTATATTTCTATACTTTCAAGACTCTTTAGAAATTGTGGTAGCTTGTTGTAGAATTTCCTACCAATATAACTAGGTTTTTGTTTGAATAAGCTACTATATTGTGACTCACCAAGTGATAATCTCCTCGACTTCTTGTTTTATAATCGTGTACTGTTCACGAAACTACTAGATAGAAATTGGATGAGAATAGCATAGCAAACTTACCCCATGACCCAGTCGAAGAAATAAACCGGCGATGGATCTTTAGTGGAGCAGCTGTACTGATTGATGATTGGAGTGAGATTCAGGTGTGAAAAGACCTCGTTGTAATGTACAAGAAGGTCGGTGCGATTACAGGAGGCCGGTACACACATCGACAAACCCAGGTGCGGTTTTAGCAGCGGTAGACCACCCACTATCGTCTCAACGTCGTCCTAAAAGAATTAGAATTATTTCGATTAAAAAAGGATCAACTTCAACCAGAAAATAATAATAATAATAGTAATTTTATTTTATTTATTTTTTTATTTTTATAAGCTTTATTGAATGTAAATAACAGTACATGCAATTAATAAATAATATACAACAATTTAACAAAATTCAATATATAAATAGTTATTATGATAATAATTCTAGTGGTGGCAACCCCAGAAGCTAAGTTTAGCTTGTATTGGGGTGATTTGCTAAGTTTTAAATTTAATCAGGTTTTTATTATGGATTTTATGTGATGAATAATCAATATCCTATTCCTCTGTGATGAATATGTTATCCTTGCTCAGTAATATAATAAGTTTTGATTTCATGTTTTACTGCGGAATATGTTTGTAGGTTTTTAAGATGGTTAGGGATACTGTTCAGGATTTGTGGTACAAAGTATTCTGGTACTGCTTTCCCTATTTCTGTATAATAATCTGGTATTCTATAATGTGTGTGTCTTGTGTTGTATCTGTTTTCGTTTGTATTACGGTATCGGCTTTCAAAGTAGTATCTGATTAATATTATGTATTTGTATAGATTTTTGAAGTTGAGTATATTTAATGTGTGAATATCTGTGCCTTGGAAGAAAATACGTTTGATTCTGTCTATCACGTTTATTATTGGGTTTAAAATGTAATTTGGTGCGCTGCCATATAGTAATATGAATCTGTTTACTCAATTTCCGTAGCAACCATGCAATGTTACACCAAAATCCAAATTTATTTCCAATGTTCACAAAAATTAATAATATCTCCTTAATCTTGCCACTAACTTACAGTCATCTTCTTTATAAACACTTAATTTCTATCAAAACAGAACGAAAACATTAATTTTGAAGACTATTTATCCATTAATCTTGCTTGATACATTAACCTATATAATATTACCTTAGCAACCAATGATTTAGGCTATGGCAGAAATCCCAAAATAGTTTTCAATATTCAGTCATCAAATATTGATATTTTCTTGACAAGTTTCACACCAAAAGATCAATTATTTCTTCCCCTAGTCAATTTCAGTCATTGCAATCCACTTTAACAATTTTTTTTCACTGAAAATCAAGTAATAGTAATAATAATAATAATAATAATAATAATAATAATAATAATAATAATAATAATAATAATAATAATAATAATAATAATAATAATAATAATAATAATAATAATAATAATAATAATAATAATAATAGCCTAATAATAAAAATAAAAAGCAATAGCTCAACTTCAACCTTATAAATGTCATTTCTTTTCCTCTAACAAGTTATTTTTTTATTTTCTATTTTTTCCTACATCTTTGATTATTTTTTCTTTTCTTCTTTCTTTTTAGAATGTCAAAAAGTTGTACATACTATATTTTTTGTTATTTTTAATCTTTCTTTTCGAATTTTTTTATTGCATATCATTAAGGCTCTTTATTAGTTGTCCTGTGAGCTATCGTATGTAAATAAATAAATGAAATAAAATCTATTTAAAATAGAACCTACAATTGATATGCGGATAAAATATTAAAAAGAAAAATAGATCCTCTATTCATTCAATGTTTGAAATGAATATACATACACCTTGAAATCCTAGCATTCATACTCTAGGCTTTACAAAAATATTGAAAAAACACAACAAATCCTGCAATATGTTAATAATCATAATCTTTCAATTGAGAATTTTTATATTTCAGTGAATCAAAACTGACACTGTATTCCTATTTAAATTATGATGTTTACTCACTTGAACTAGAGTAATGCATTTCACTTCTAAGGAGAAGCCTCATCAGCCTCCATTCACCAGAGACTGATGAAGCTTCTCCACAGAAGTGAAATGCATTCCTCTAGTATAAGTGAATGGAAATCATAATTTTAAAATAGTGATACAGTTTTCGTTTTCATATTAGATTGTTCATCAACTATTTCGTCATGGAAACATCACAGATTATGAGTTTTAATTAAGAATAATGATTATCATTAAAATAATAAAAATTATCTTATTGTAACCCTCACTGTAGTGAAGTAGTGGAGAGAAAAAACTCTCACAAATTTTGATAAAATCAATATTTTGTTTTTGGAAGAACTGACAAATATATAAAACAAAAACCAATAATTATTTTTGAAAATGATTTTTAATGTTCCAATAATCCAAATAATGATAAAATTATTGCAAACAAATATGGAATAGTTAAGAAAAAAACTTCATTTTTCATGTAACAAAATTTAATTATGAGAAAGAAGAAATTCAATTCCAAATCTCATTATTCAAGATAAATGGTTCAATAGGTGATAATTTCACTATGTATTTTGAATTCCTCTTTCATCTTTAATTTTTGTAAAGTAATTTTATTGATTAATAGCTATCGTTTCATTCAATTTTGTAAGGTCTTTAGAACAGGCACCTGCTGAAAAGTCTAGTAAAGTTTAGCGGGACCAATGTATGATTGTAATTTATGAAAATAAATAAATGATTGATTGATACAAAATATCATTAATTTGATTAGTATAAATTTGTTTACACAATAAAGCGAAACCAATATTGTTACAGCAAGTTTCTCTAGCATTATTAATATACAGGCTTCCAGTGGCTTCAAAAACTCCTTCAATTATATAAATAATAGTTTACTGATTTATGTATAATTGTTTACCTACTTAATTATTGGATTTGATTCATACAAATCCTTCTTTCAGTGAATAAATTTCACCAGGGAATCAGAGTGAAAATTGGTGGAGATTGTTTACACATAATAATTCTTACAGAATCAAATAATATGAATTGGTTTACAAGAGGGTTCAGTGAGATAAAGGGTTTCTGATACACAAGGATCACCATTGAAACTAGAGCTAACAAACTTCTGTCACTTTATTGTTAAAAGTAAATCAATTTTTTTTGTTATTAACTTACCAAATCACCAGGAACCTTCGGATACTTGACGATGCCCCTCAGCTCCACCAAACATTGTTGCACTTTGAATGGGCTGATACGATCAACGTCAATGCATTCATCGAAACTGCCCAAGTCTTTGAAATGTGCATACAAAATGCCAGACTGCAGTTTAGACGAGGAGTCGAACACTGCAAAAAAATTCATTATTTTATTTATCTTAATGCAAGCATCAACACTCAACAACGAATAACGATAAAGTGAAAAAGAAAAATCCCAGATTCTATTTCAAACTATTTAATTTTGAAAGATCTGAGAATCATTATTTATTCATCCATAATTTTTCATTGCACACAAACAAAAATAATAATAAACTAAAATAAAATTAAAAAGCAAAAACAATATCACACACGAGCACAAGACAAATAGAAAGAATGTATAGATTAATTTGTAATAGAAAACTTAAGAAGAGTGCATTGATATGGAAATTGAGGTTGGAAGGAGGGAATGTAACCAGAGAATATAGAACAGTATAGAGAGTATAGAGAGTATATACTTCTATTCTCTCTGAATGTAACGATTATTTCTTTCTGGATTTCTTGTTCCATGACGAACTGCGTTGTTAATATTAACTTTTCATGTGAAATATGTGATGGATCTCAAAGATTCGAAAGTACTCGGCCAGTTTAAGTGAGTTATTATACTTATTCTTAACAAATATTTGACTGCATGTCGTTAAATTTCACATGAAAAGTTATGATTATTTCTTTTTGTTTACAAATTGATAGTAAAATTTCAATAAAAGTACATTAATAATAACATATGGATTGAATGGAGGAAATGGGAAGATTATTTCAATTCATTCACATGTTAATAGTAGAGTTAATGTAAAAATTGCCCAGTATTTGTCAATTAATTGATTTAAACTGTTCAAATGTTGTGATAATTAATTGTGAAATTTATTATTAATCGAGATTGTACGGTTTCAGTGTATAGATTTATCCAATTCAATAATAGATTCCATTTCAAACTATTCAGTATCATGAGTTTCATAAGATCTGGAAATCCTTTATTTATGAATTTAAAATTTTCATTGTTTAGCAACAAGATTGTTTAAATGTTTTTCATTATGTTGCCTTTTAACTTTGGTGAGATTTTTCAGTTTTCCACAGGCCTGTAATGTGATTCTTGACATACAATAATATAATAGATAAATAATAATAAATGAATAAATAAATGAGAATGTATGGATAAATAATAATGAATGAATGAATAAATAATAAAGGTAAATTGATAAATAATAATGGTATTATAATCGAATCAAGGCAAGTGCTAAGTATCTCTTCAGTCAGATAAGAATTTGACTCCTGGGCCCTTCTTGCAATGGTATCCAATTGGTTCGTTCAACAAAAAAGACTGTTTTCACTTCCCGGTGGTTTGGAGCCCACCTAAACATCAATTTATTTATTTATCTACCATCAACCAACCAATATTTAATTACCATCAACCAACGCACAGTTTCCAGAGCTATATGCGCTTCATCCTCCGAGAAAAATAATATTAAATTGATTATTTCTGTTATTGAAAGTTTTAATAAAGCAAATAGAAAGTTCTTGTCTAGCACAAAAATAAATCTAATGTCGGTTTGACCAGGGTAAGAAGTTTCTGTCTCACAAAAGGTCACGTCACCAAGACTGCGAATCTATTTGCACAGGGATATTCAATAGTGAATAGTCTTTATTTGTGAATTTAACATTCATCGACTTTTATAAGATTGCGATGTTCAGTCACGAGCGCTCAAGAATGCGCAAGGATGGGTGACGTGCTTCAATGGCTTGATGTTATAAGCTCTATTATCACATACTCGATGGTTCGAAACCCACCTAAAATAGTAGGTCCACCATGTTCCCCATAACATGGCTCAAACGACGAGGTTGAACTACCCGTAAGGGTATCTCCAACAATAAAAGTCGTAGGCTTATTTTTATTATTATTATTATTATTATTATTTTTATTATTAATATTATTATTATTATTATTATTTATATATTGAATTTTGTTAAATTGTTGTATATTATTTATTAATTGCATGTACTGTTATTTACATTCAATAAAGCTTACAAAAAAAATTATTATTATTATTGTTGTTATTATTATTATTAATATTGTTTTCAAAATATAGGTCATACGTATTTCCTGAAGTCCATCATACGAAATTTATTCCAATTTTATTAAAATTTTGCAATATTATTTCATATTTTTTTAGAAACACAAAGTGAAAGAAGAGTCTTCTACAAATAGACTCAGGTCCACCTTCAATAAAGAATATTTTTCAAATGTTTTGAAGAATATTATAATATTTTCCTTTTATTGTACTGCAGTTGGGTTTCGTCTTTACTAGTTTTTAGTTTTTTTATCTCTTTATCATTGTCTTTCAATTTGTAATTCAATTATGTCAATAAGGCTCTTAATGGAGTTGTTTGTGAGCCTTTGTATGTATTTTAATAAAGGATATGTCTGTTTCCTGGTGCTTATCTGTTACAAATATAAGCTGCTATAACATTTCATGTATCTTAAGAACATTTTCAGCAGATTTTCCATGTCATCCTCAAATATATAACTTCCATTCACATTCAAATACAAGAGACTTCGCCCCATTCCACCACTGAGGAATGCAAGCAATGGTGTCTATTTGATATCACTTATCTTTGTCGCAACCGCTCTAGCTAGAGCTGTAGCCGAGAGCGCTATGGTAATTCCTTATGGAATTCTGCACACTGTGCTGCTCTATATAGAGCGATGAGCTTCTGAGAGCTGAGAGAGCCTTGTTTTAATTAGCATCTTATTTGCATACACACACGAATGCAAGGCGAGACCGCTACTCTGTTCTCAACATTATCTTCTTCTTCTCCTCTTTCATCTTATCCTTTCTCCTCCTTCCCACCTCATCCTCGTCCTCCTTCTCCTCCTACTCCTTTTTGATCTTATTCTCCTTCTCATGATTTCCTCCTCTTCTTAATCTTCTCCTATCTTCTTCTTTTTCTACTTCTCCTTCCTTCTACTTATTCGACTTATTCTCCACTAAATTCTTCTCCTCCTCCTCCTAGTTCTCCATCTCATCCCAGTGCAACGTGGAGTTCCTCAGGGTTCGGTTCTGGGTCCTCTACTTTTTAGTATCTACATCAATAATTTGACTCAAGTGCTACAAAGTTCTAAATATCATCTTTATGCCGATGATCTGCAACTTTACAGACACTTCAAAAAAACTGACTTGACTTTGGCTGTAGAAGCAATGAATGCTGACTTGAGACAAGTAACTGAGTGGACTGACTGTAATGGTCTGAAAATTAATGAAAATAAGACACAAGTGATGATTGTTGGCTACTCTCGTCTGCTTAATCAACTTGACTTTTTACATGGTCCTTATGTTATCAGTAATGATACTCCACTTGAATATACTTCCAAGGTAAAGGATTTAGGAGTGACACTGAATTTCACATTGGACTGGACTGATCATGTCACTATGGTTTGTAACAAAGTTATTGCAGGCGTTAACACCCTGAAGAAAATAGGGCATCTTATCCCATTCAAAACAAAAATTCTACTTGTTAAGACCCTGCTCTTCCCTATTTTCTTTTATTGTGACTTAGTTACCATCGACAAGACAGTGCAACTGACTGAGAAGTTGCAGCGTGCACAAAACTTTTGTGTGCGCTTCATCTTTGACCTACAACGTGACGCACATATTACCCCACATTTCCAACAGCTTAACATCCTACGGTTGAATGAGAGTTTGAGGTTGCATGTACTTGTGTTTCTGTTTAAGCTTTTGAAAACCAAAACCCCCAATTATTTAGCAACAGACTTCAAATTTTTGAGTGATGTTGGTCATGGCAGAACAAGGCATGGTCTTCATCTACTTGCTGTCCCTGTTCATAGAACTATGATGTTCAATAAATCATTCCAGGTGATGGCTTGTAGATTGTGGAACTTGTTACCTCTTGAGGTGAGGCGTATCAGTGGGCGACACCAGTTCAGTGCGGCTGTTATGGCGCTTATTAGAGAGGGTGGACTTGACCTGTCCTAGTTATCATTATAATTATTGAATTTCTTGGTGGGTATGTGTGTATGTGCGTGTGCGTGTCATGTGTTTATAACACTTTCAAACAGAATTTAATTTTAAACTATTATATTTTGTATTGTACAATTTCTTTAGTTTTACTTGTTAATAAAGTTTTTTCTTGATACTGTGGGTTAAGTGGAAGAGGGGGCTTGTATGCCTCAACTTCGCCCACAGCACTTTTGTATTGTAAAGTGCGAAATAAAGACATTTTATCTATCTATCTCATTTTTCTTCTCTTCCTCCTCCTCCTAGTTCTCCATCTCATTTTTCTTCTCTTCCTCCTCCTCCTCCTACTTGTCAACATCGCACTCCTTCTTTCTCTTCTCTCACTTCTCCTCGTCCACGTCGTCGTCCTCCTCCTCCTCCTCCTCCAACTCCTCCTTCTCCTCCTCCTACTCCTCCTCCTCCTCCTCCTCCTTCTTCTCCTCCTCCTCCTCCTCCTCCTTTGTCTTCTTATTCTTCTGCTCCTTCTGCTTCTTCTCCTTTTCCTTTTCATTCCTCCATTTCCTCCTAGTTCTCATCCTCGTCCTCCTCCCCTTCTTCTAATCTACCTCCCGTTATCTTTACCTTTTCCTTCTCACTTCTTCTTATTTTTTCTTCTTCTTCTTCTTCTTCTTCTCCATTTCCTCCACTTTTTTCTTCTTCTTCTTCTTCTCCTTCTCCTTCTCCTCCTCCTCCTCCTTCTCTTTCTTCTAATCCTCTTTCTTCTTCATTTCTCTCTAGAATAGATTGAGTGTAAGATAGGGCTATTTTGTCCTAACTCCGCCCTTCTGTGTAAATGCATCACCTTGATATTACAATTCATTTATTATGCAAATATTCTGATTGATGTCAGTAATCTAACTTACAAAACAGTGTAATAGTAACGTATCGTCTTGTATTTATTTTTTATCTATCTCCATGAATTTAGGTGATGTCATTCATTGTGAGTAGTCAGAAGTCATATGAATTGTACTTTTACTCGAATAAATCTGAATCTGAATATTATTCAAATATTGTTATTTCCTTCCATTTCTTATGCAAACGCTTCACTCTTTTCTTTATTCTTCTGGTACATAATTTAGTGGGAATTATAATTTTCTTAGTAATGGCGAAGGTTTTATTATAATTCCTTAAAATCGGAAATTAATTTTAAGGGTAGAAAAGAGAGGCAATTCGCAAAAAAGTTTAGCAGTTCCCATTTCTGACCCTCGCCAAACTCCTCAGCTAGGACGCTAGGACTGCTTCTGAATGAGTCACAATGAGTAGTGTGAAGCAGTTGAGTCAGCTGAGTATCTATATTCTTGACTCAGCGCTTGGTATTCTTGTTTACAGATGTGAATAAGAATTTATTCAATCACAGCTGTTTCTCACGCTTTCCTATCGGACTCCCGTCGACTCAACCGATCAACAGTCGACTCCAGTCACTCGACAGAGTCCACTCACTCAACTTGAATTTCTCAATTGTTTTTTTTTTTTATCTAAGACCATGTCATAATGTATACATTACAGTTTCACAATTGATGCCAAAACAGCTGTCTTTTCGAAATGCTTTTTGAAACCCGTTGCATAAAGAGCTCATTATAGTACAGGTTCTACATTATAACATGGGTTCTGGACCAATCAGAAGCATTTTTGATGGAATCAATATCGTAATTCAATATTGTGAAACTATCAGCTGATTTGATCAAACTGCTACACCAGCTGCTTTAACCTAACAATCTACTATAACTTCTCGTATTTGAGATGAGAGGTTAGGTATCTCTGACAGTCACAGGTAAAATGAAATTGTTTTGATTAAATGTATACTAGTGGTCGTAGATAAAATAGTGTATGCAACGATTTTATTTGGCCATTAAAGCACTCGTGAGATATTTATAACACTCGCATTCGCTCGTGTTATAACTTACATCCAACTCGTGCCTTAATAAGGGTCAAAATAAAATCGTTGCATAAACTACTATTAATATTTCGATGTTTCCAAGACTTGAAGACTGTATCAGCTTAGAATTTCCTACCACTTTAACTAGGTTTTTGTTCGAATCACTGCTTTCCTATCGGACTCCTCTTGACTCAACAGATCATCAGTCGACGACTCCAGTCACTCAACTTACTCAACTTTATTCACACCACTCAGTGTCACATGGCATCTGGTTAGATTTTTGATTTTATTGCATCCTTAAAGCTTTGTTTATATTTTATTAATTCTAGAACACGAACGGTTGCTACTTTTTCGTTGTTATTTTTTGTTCTCTATTGCTGGTAAAATCTTAGTTGACAAATAAGATAGATAAGCTGCGTTCTCGTAGGTCCTGTTTGTAACGGTGACCGATTAGATTGGCCAGCAAAAAAGACACTGTTCTCTGCTGAAAATCACTTCCCAATGGTTCGGAACCCACCTAAAACTGTAGGTCCAACTCATAAATCACCATCATCCAACTCATTACCCACGCACAGATCTCAGACCTATGTGGGCTTCATCTCCAAAAAAAAATTAATAATAATAATAACAATTGTGTACACCGCCGCCGCATCAGAGCGACCAATTACTTTTATAGTAATTTATTTATTACGCTTTTTTTTCTTACTTGTTTGGTTTCATTTCTTTTTTTTTTTTGCATACATTAGACTAATATTCAATTTCCACCATAACCTTTATTTTCCCTATTCTTATTCTCCCTAATTTCTTCTTTTTTGTAAATTGTATTATATAATTAATTTTCATTTTGTAATTTATATTATGTTGGCACCTGATGAAAAACCCACAAGGTTTAGCGGTACCTTTAATTGGAACTTGTAAATAAATAAATGATCGATTGATTGATTGATGAGATGCCTTCGTTATCATATTTATCATATAAAATTATTAATACTAAGTGAATGAAATTGGAAAATTCAAGAAATATAATTAAATGTGGTCTACTTACTTTGAAAAGCCCACAGCGTGAAGTTCTGCAACGCCTCTCTGTAGACTTCGCTTTCGAGTTGACATTGCGAGTCGTGCGGTGCGTGCACGGGCGCGTAGACGTCTGTCAGCCATTTTGGAATTCCGTCGTCGCCCCACAGACCCTTGGTCAGGCCTACCAGCCGGTCGGGAATCTGTTCCAGCCGACCGCGAAATTCGTCACTTCTGTAGCCATCTAAATTTGGAAACATGGACATGAAGGAAAATATGAATATATAATGAGAAAAATACTACAAGCTAATTGATTTTGGAATGCTTTCCAATGCTATAGAGTAGGAAAAATTTTGAAATTTTTCTGTACAATTTGGTATGATTTTTATGATTATTGATTGTGACAAATAGCGTCCAAAATTGTAGAGAAGAAAGAATCGCTATTCTATTCAGTTTCAGGCAAGTACGCAATTTGTAGGAAACAAGTATTTCCCTACTTGGGAAATTGATAATGTTGTATATAGACTTGTAGTAAATTTTATGCTCTAAAACTTTTGTCCAGTGATATTTTTCGATAAAATCAGAGATTAAGTAGTTCACAAGTTAGTTTGAAGTGACTGACAATTGAATAAACTGATAAATATACAAGTAGCATTCATCGATTTCCATCAGCTATTCAATACTGTTGTCAATATCCGCCATTTCGGAAGTCTTCAGTATAAACTAATAGCAATTAAAGGAATTCGAAATTAATAATTCTGTTTATTAAGTAGTTGTTAAAAAAAACTAAACCCATGTTCGCTGGGAAAACTGAACTTCCTTTCTTCTTGAGCTAGCTTCAAAATTAAATAAGACATAAACCTACTCTCTAATACACTAAAAAGGCAGAAAAATTATGTAAAATAACAATAATTACATAAGCACAAATTATAAAACCAGCATTTGCAAGAGGAGTTAGAATAGTGTATAGAGAGCATGGGCATAAAAACACTATTTTAAATGACTTGTCTTATTCTTCATGTCGAGTCTCAAAAAAATAAATAAATGAGAAGCATAGCATAAGAAAAAAAGCTATCAGCAGCTAGGTGCATGGAATCTTTAATATTTCATGTTATAATCTTTAATTTTAAATTTGAAAAATAGCATATAAGATGCAAGTTAGCTTTGTAAGTAGAAAGTAATGAAATTTTAATCTGATAAATAGAAAGTATAGCATATATAAAAATAGATGGTGTAGTAAGCCTACAAATTTAATTTTAAATATTTTTAATGAAATAAGACATAAATCTATTTAATAATCCACAAAAAAAACAGGAAATAACATAAATATTAATAATATGATCACTATAATATATCATAATAATATGATCACAGATAGAATCAAACTTTGTAAAAGGAGTTGAGATAATGTATAAAATTATGAGTATGCAAATACTGTTTGAATTGACTTGTCTTATCTCTCCATGTCTAGAGCATAGAAACACAAATAAATGTGAAGATTAGCATAAGAAAATAGTTGTCAGCATATAGGTACATGAAATCTTTAAAAAAATTTAATGTAAAAAAGGATTATATCAAGTTGCAAGTCGATAGTGTAAGTATAAATTAATTGAATTTCAACCTAGATAAATATAAATTATAACAAATTAAGATACAAATAAATGTTGTAGTGAGCTTAAAAATAGAATCTTTAATTATTTGAAAATAAATAAAACAAAAACCTACTTACCAATACAGTGGAAAGGTATAAAAATGATATAAATTAACAATAAATAAATGGCTAGAGCCAGAATTTGTAAAATACGTTAGGATAGTGTAGAGGACATAAGTTTATAAATACTGCTTGGAATGTTTTGTCATACACTCCATGTTTAGTCTTAAAACATAAATAAATTCCGGGATTTCTTGTTCCATGACGATCTGCGTTGTTAATATTCATTTTTTATGGTAAATTCAACGACTTGCAGTCAATTTTCATTGAGAATAAATAATAAATTTACTCACTTTTCGCGAAACGTTTTCGAATCATGGAGACTCATCTTCTCCAAGATGAGTAAAATTATTATTATTTATTCACAATTAAAAATGACTGCAGTCGTTAAATTTACCATAAAATGATGATAGTGAAGAAAAGCTATCAGCAGTTGAGAACGTGAAATCTTCAATTATCTATATATATAAAAATGAATGTCTGTATGTATGTATGTATGTATGTATGTATGTTCCCTATAGACTTCAAAACTACTTGACAGATCGGCATGAAACTTTGGGAATATGTTGTGTGAATATTGGGGATGGTTTCTGACCATAAATTTCAATAGGGGAGCTAATAATTATTATTAATTAAACCATTTTATAGACCTAACCTACTGAAATTGCCAGCCAAACAGCTTAAAGGAACAGCTGACATAAGTCAACAGTTTTTAATCATATGGCAAGCCCCTTAGTGGCGTTATTTACGCTGTCTTTGAACAGCAAAAGACTTTGCACTTTGCATGTAGGCTAGTCGGAGCCTTGCAATATGTAGGAAACATACGACTGGGTATGATGAAATGTAATTATGCCAGGTTGATGACATTTGTTAACCAATGCAGCTAGAAATTTGAAATGCAGCCTCAGCGGGAGGTGGCGAATAATAAAACAAAACACCTAGCTTCTACCCTTATAGTCATATGAGGTTTAAATTTGAAATGTTTCTTCATTCAGAGGTGGTGATTAAGAAAACAACGAAGCCTCTATGATCAGCTGGAAGAGCCCTAGGACTAACTTCTTTCCTAATTTTAAATGTAACCTCAGCGGGAGGTGGCGAATAATAAAATCAAGAAGAATTTTTATGAGAATGCAGCAACGCGCGTTGGGCCAGCTAGTTTCAAATAAAAATAATAGAATTCTAAGATGCTAGTAGATGGTGTAAGAAACACTTGAATCTATTTTTGTACATGAAATAAAATGAAAATCAAATGGCTAATACATTGAAACGGCACAAAAATTACATAAATTAACAATAAATACTTGACTACAGATAAAACAAAAAATTTTTTGTGATCTAATATCAAAACTGACACTATTTCTATTTAATATATGATTTTCACTAACTTTTACTAGAGATACTAGAGGGATGCATTTCACTTCTAAAGTGAAGCTTCATCCTTTAGAAGGCTGATGAAGAGGCTGAAGAAGCCCCTCTTTAGAAGTGAAATGCATCCCTCTAGTCTCTAGTACTGTAGTTTTCATATAATTTGGCAGCAGTATGCTGGGTTCAGATGTAGCATGTCCCATCTGCTACACACTGCCAAGTTATATGAATACTACAGTACCTCCAGTTAGAGTGAGTGAAAATCATATATTTAATTGAAATACAGTGTCAGTTTCTATATTAGATTGTTCATCAAGTATTTCATCATGGGAAACATCACGGATTTGAGGTGGTGTACAGAAAATGAGTAAGTAAATGAATAATGTATGCAATTACTTGTATTATACTTCATTTATGGAGTCTCAATAAAAGGTGAAGAATAGCATAAGGTTCAAGGTGCTAGCCTAAGTAGCCTAAAAATAAATTCTTCAATATTTTTAAATAAAAGGAATAGAATTTAAAGACAAATAAATTCTTCAATATTTTTAAATAAAAGGAATAGAATATAAAGACAAATAAATTCTTCAATATTTTTAAATAAAAGGAATAGAATATAAAGACAAATAAATTCTTCAATATTTTTAAATAAAAGGAACAGAATATAAAGACAAATAAATTCTTCAATATTTTTAAATAAAAGGAATAGAATATAAAGACAAATAAATTCTTCAATATTTTTAAATAAAACGAATAGAATATAAAGACAAATAAATTCTTCAATATTTTTAAATAAAACGAATTCTATAAAGACGCTAGTTAATAGTGTAAGTACAAATAAAATCTAGTTTTTTATATGAAATATTAATGAAAATCTACTTACCAATACAGTGGAACGGCAGAAAAATGATATAAATCAACAATAAATACATGACCACAGATATAACCAGCATTTGTAAGAGAAGTCAGAATGGTACTGACTTAATTTGATAGAAGCCTCTATCTAGGAAATGTTTGCCAAATAACGTGGGAATTATAACAATAATTATTCATAAGCTCTGTCTCCCTCTTCTTCTCCTTCTCCTTTTTCAACAACAATTTTCAAGAGCAACCAGCGTCTTCTACTGTGCAGAATCCTTTGAATTACTTGTGAAAAATTATTAATTGTTATTATATTCTAAAGTGATATAATATGACCGACCTCTGTCAAGGTAAATAGGTTGTCTGGAATTCATTTCTTATTTTTCTTCCTATTTTTTTCTCTTTTTCCTGTTCTTCTTGTTCTTCTTCTTTGTCTTCTTCGACAACCATTATTAAGGAGCAGCTTAATTGAAAATTAGCATATGTGCTGAATCGGATATGACTGTGTGGGGAAACCGATATTGTATCCTGGTTTATTTAAATAGATATTTAACAGATAATGTGCATGAAAATGAGAGCGTTTTTTTTAGGAAATTAGTGTATTGCTCTAATCAACCAATATTGATATAGTAATTATGGTAACTAGTGTATAAGATTACATGTAAATAAAGTTGGATAGGTCATTTCTCACTTCATATGTTACTCTTATTTTGTTAAGTTTTTATATTCTATTGTATTTTCTCAATGTATATTGTCAGTTGTAATAACTTTGGTGAGAAATAGATAAAATAAATAAAGATTGTATAATTGTTTATCTGACTTGTCTTATGTAACTGTAGTCTCCAAGACGTAATCTACAAGAAAAAAATAATGTACAGATTTGCTAATAATCACTTCTCTAGATGTTTCTATCAACTCAACTAAATATATATATTTATTTATTTATTTATCCAAATAGCTGTCTTTAATCTAACTGTATTTCCCTCACATCCTCAAAACCTCTGATTTTACACACTGATTTATCACACTGTACCAGTTACTATAGACGTGAGAGTAAAAATATGAAAACAAGGGAAAAATAGAAAATGGAAATAGAATTCAGTTTTCTTCTCATGTCGCTGGCTGCTGCAGCTGCTGTGCTTGGGAGAAGAAGGAGAAGAAGAAGGAGAAGAAGGAGGAGTAAAGAAGAAGGAGAAGAAGAAAAGAAAACAAGAACACGTTCTCTTGTCTGAACTTGAGCGAGCACCGATCTTGCACCGGTCTCCTCCCCATTCTTCACAGTGAAAACTCTATTTCCCCATTTTCCCCCTTTTCACGAATTTTCTCATCCTTGAAACAATTTTCCATGTATTTTCCGTTCGAGAGTACACGACACCGTCTTCCGGAAAAACTTGGATACGATATTTTCCCCGTCCGCGGAAAATGACAGTTGCGAATTTCCATACAATTTATCATTCGGAACAGCTGATTAATGCAGCGAATGAAACACGGCTCAGGTTCCCTCCCTATACCCTATACTGTATACCCTATACCGTGTGTATATTTTCGTGTATCATTTTTCTCGGCGTTTTTATTTTCTTTGCAAAATTTATTCATGTCCCATTTTGTGCTTGGCTGGTCCCAAGATGGAGAATATCATGTCGTCGTCGTATATGATGAGCAATGATGCTGATTCTTGAGAAGAAAAAGAAAGATAAGAAAAAATATGTGGGAAAGAAGAGGTGGTGATGAAGAAGAAGGAAGAGGAGGAGGAGGAGGTGGAGAAGAGAAAGGAGGAGGAGAAGAGAAAGGAGGAGGAGAAGTAGAAAATGGTGGAGAAGAAAGAGGAGTAGGAGAGTAGAGAATAATATGGGATTTCTGTATTTCTTGTTCCATGACGAACTGCGTTGTTAATATTAACTTTTTATGTGAAATTAACGACTTGCAGTCAAATATTTACAGTTAAATTCACATAAAAGTTAATAATATGGGGTTTCTACTCCAGATTTGAAAGTAAATTGTTTTAAAATTTTGATTTGATTAGATGTTAGGTTATAGGTGGAGTTAGAGGTCGAGGTATGATTTGAGTTTTTTTTGGCTTCTACTCCACAGTTGATAGTATAACAGCAATTGTAGTTTGTGTTTGAGGTATAGCTTAGATTGAGTTTATGTCAAGTTTTT